>JAUPMG010175751.1:0-10500 GCA_031762675.1 Pachysandra terminalis
TCCAATTGGGCCTTAGTCTAATGGGCCTTACTTAAGTCCAGCTTAAATTAATCATTAGTGTTAGGTCTTGTTTGGCTAAGACAGATTAATCTATTATTCTCATCTTAGTTAGGTTTGAAATTCTTAACCCATAATCCTAATACCTTAACTATAGTTTATAACACTAAGCAACCTTAGTTTAATGGTAATCTTAGGCTAGTTTCTAGGTGTAGTGGTTTAATTTACCATTTTACCCTTTATGTAAATATTGTTTTTAATCTGAATTTTTCTCCTCTTTACACGCGACCATTGAAAAGGGTATAGCTTATATCTGGCCGTAGGGAATGAATCCGGCCTCGTGACCTTTAAAAGTGGTCTACATTATATCCGACCAAAGGGTTTTATTCGGACTTCGCGACCTTTGAAAGGGGTCTACCATATATCCAGCCGTAGGGTTTTAATTTTGAAATAGGCCTACCATATATCCGGCCATAGGGTTTTAATCTAGCCTCCTGACCTATGTAAGGAATGTACCTAGTATCCGGCCACAGGGATTTAATCCAGCCTCGCGACCATTGAAAGGGGTCTACCTTTAATCCGACCATAGAGTTTTAATCTAGCCTCCTGACCTTTGAAAGGGGTCTACCTTATATCCGGCCATAGGATTTTAATCCAGCCTCACGACCTTTGAAATGGGTCTAGCTTATATCCGGCTGTAGGGTTTCAATCCAGCCTCGTGACCATTGGAAGGGGTCTACCTTGTATCCGGCCTCGCGACCTTTGAAAGTGGGCTACCTTATATTAGGCCATAGGGTTTTAATCCAGCCTCGTGACCTTTGAAAGGGGTCTATCTTATATCTGGCCTCGCGACGTTTGAAAGGGGTCTATCTTATATCCGGTCATAGGGTTTTATTCCAGCCTCGTGACCTTTGAAAGGGGTCTACCTTTTATCTGGCCATAGGGTTTTAATCCAGCCTCCCGACCTTTGAAAGGGGTCTACCTAATATCCGGCCATAGGGTTTTAATCCAGCCTGACGACCTTTGAAAGGGGTCTAGCTTATATTTGGCTGTAGGGTTTTAATCTAGCCTCGTGACCATTGGAAGGGGCTACCCTCTATCCAGCCAAAGGTATTTAAACCGGCCTCGCGACCTTTGATAGGGGTTTACCTTATATCAGGCCGTAGGATTTTAATCCGGCCTCGTGACCCTTGAAATGGGTCTACCTTTTATCTGGCCCTAGGGTTTTAATCCGGCCTCGCGACCTTCGAAAGGGGTCTATCTTATATCCGGTCATAGGGTTTTAATCCAACCCCACGACCTTTGAAAGGGGTCTACCTTATATCTGGCAACGCGACCTTTGAAAGAGGCCTACCTTATATAAGGCCATGGGGTTTTAATCCAGCCTCGAGACCTTTTAAAGGGGTCCACCTTATATCGGGTCAAAGGGTTTTAATCCATCCTCGTGACCTTTGAAAGGGGTCTACGATGTATCCGGCGATAGGGTTTTAAACCGGCCTCGGGACCTTTGAAAGGGGTCTTCCTTGTATCTGGCCGTAGGCTTTTATTCCAGCCTTGCGACGTTTTAAAGGGGTCTTCCTTAAAGCCGGCAATAGGTTTTAATCTGGCCTCATGACCTTTGAAAGGGGTCTACATTGTATCCAGCTATAAGCTTTTAATCCGGCGTGGCGACCTTTGAAAGGGGTCTACCTTATATCCGGCCACAGGGTTTTAGTCCAGCCTCGTGACCTTTGAAAGGGGTCTAGCTTGTATCCGGCCTTAGGGTTTTAATCCAGCCTCACCAACTTTGAAACGGGTCTACCTTATATCCGGTCATAGGGTTTTAATCCGGTGTCACAAACTTTGAAAGGGGTCTAGCTTATATCTGGCCATAAGGATTTAATCTAGCTTTGTGACGTTTGAAAGGGGTCTACCTTGTATCCGGCCATAGGGTTTTAATCCGACCTCGCGACCTTTTTAAAGGGTCTACCGTATATCATGCAATTGGGTTTTATTCCAACCTCGGGACCATTGAAAGGGGTCTATCTTATATCTGGCCATAGGGTTCAATTCCAGCCTCGTGACCTTTAAAACGGTTCTAGCTTGTATCCGGCTATAGTGTATTAATCCGGCCGCGTGACCTTTGAAAGGTGGCTACCTTATATCTGGCCATAGGGTTTTAATCCAGCCTCATGACCTTTGAAAGGGGTCTACTGTATTTCCCGCGATAGGGTTTTAATAAAGCCTAAATACCCATGAAAGGGGTCTACCTTATATCCGGCAATAAGGTTTTAATCGAACTTCGTGACCTTTGAAAGGGGTCTACCTAATATCCAGCCATAGGGTTTTAATCCAACCTCACGACCTCTGAAAGGGGTCTACCTTATATCCAGCCATAAGGTTCAAATCCAGCCTCGTGACCATTGGAAGGGATCTACCTTGTATCCGGCCATATGCTTTTAATCTGGTCTCGCGACCTTCGAAAGGGGTCTAACTATTATCAGGCCATAGGGTATTAATCCCGTCTCGTTACCTTTCAAATGGGTCTACCATGTATCCGGCCATATGATTTTAATCCGGCCTCGCCACCTGTGAAAGGGGTCTATCTTATATCCGGCCATAGAATTTTAATCCAGCCTCGAGACCATTTATTGGGGTTTACCTTATATCTGGCCATAAGGTTTTAATCCATCGTCATGACCTTTGAAAGTAGTCTAACTTGTATCCGGCAATAGCGTTTTAGTCCGGCCTCGTGACCTTTGAAAGGGGTCTACCTTGTATCTGGCCATAGGATTTAAATCCACCGTCACGACCTTTGAAAGGGGTCAACCTTATATCTGACAATAGGGTCTAATTCGGCCTCACAAACTTTCAAAGGGTTTTACCTTATATCAGGCCATATGGTTTTAATCCAGCCCCGTGACCTTTGAAAGGCGTCTACCTCATATCCGGCAAAGGGGTTTTAATCCCGCCTCGTGACCTTTGAAAGAGGTCTACCTTGTATCCTGTCATAGGGTTTTATTCCGACCTCGCAACCTTCGTAAGAGGTTTGCCTTATATCCGACCATAGGGTTTCAATCTAGCCTCACGACCTTTGAAAGAGGTCTACCTGATATGCGGCCAAAGGGTTTCAATCCGACCTCACGACCTTTGAAAGGGGTCTACCTTATATCGGGCCATATGGTTTTAATCAAGTCTCGTGACCATTGTAAGGGGTTTAGCTAATATCCGGCTAGAGGGTTTTAATCCGGCCTTGCGACCTTGAAATGGGTCTACCTTATATCCGGTCATAGGGTTTTAATCCAGCCTCGTATTCTTTGAAAGGAATGTACCTCGTGTCCGACCATAGGGTCTTAATCTAGCCTCACGACCTTTGAAAGGGGTCTAGCTAATATCTGGCCGTAGTGTTTTAATCCAGCCTCGTGACCATTGGAAGGGGTCCACCTTGTATCCGGCCAAAGGCTTTTTCTCCAGCCTTGCGACCTTTGAAAGGGGTCTACCTTATATTTGGCCCTATGATTTTAATCCTGCCCCATGACCTTTGAAATGGGTCTACACATTTCCGACCATAGGGTTTTAATCCGGCCTCGTGGCCTTTGAAAGGGGTCTATCTTATATCCGGTCATAGGGTTTAAATCCAGCCCCCCGACCTTTGAAAGGGGTCTACTTTATATCCAGCCACGCGACCTTTGCAAGGGGTCAACCTTATATCCGGCCATGGGGTTTTAATCGAACCTCGTGACCTTTTAATTGGGTCTACCTAATATCCGGCCATAGTGTTTTAATCCAGCCTCGTGACCTTTGAAAGGGGTCTAGCTTACATTCGGCTATAGGGATTTAATCCAGCTTCGTGACGTTTGAAAGGGGTCTACCTCGTATCCCGCCATAGGGTTTTAATCCGGCCTCGCGACCTTTTTAAAAGGTCTACCGTATATCCTGCAATTGGGTTTTATTCCAACCTCGGGACCATTGAATGGGGTCTATCTTATATCCGGCCATAGGGTTCTTTTCCAGATTCGTGACGTTTGAAAGGGTTCTAGCTTGTAACCGGCTGTAGTGTATTAATCCGGCCGCGTGACCTTTGAAAGGGGGCTACCTTATATCCGGCCATAGGGTTTTAATCCAGCCTCACGACCTTTGAAAGGGGTCTACTGTATTTCCCGCTATAGGGTTTTGATACAGCCTAAATACGCTTGAAAGGGGTCTACCTTATATCTAGCAATAAGGTTTTAATCCAACTTCGGGACCTTTGAAAGGGGTCTACCTTATAGCCAGCCATAGGGTTTTAATCCAGCCTCATGACCTTTGAAAGAGGTCTACCATATATCTGGCCCTAAGGTTCTAATCCAGCCTCGTGACCATTGGAAGGGATCTACCTTGGATCCGGCCATATGCTTTTAATCCGGCCTCGCGACCTTCGAAAGGGGTCTAACTATTATCAGGCCAAAGGGTTTTAATCCGGCCTCGTCACCTTGGAAATGGGTCTACCATGTATCCGGCCGTAGGATTTTAATTCGGCCTCGCCACCTTTGAAAGGGGTCTATCTTATATCCGGCATAGTGTTTTAATCCCGCCCCACGACCTTTGAAAGGGGTCTACCTTATATCCGGCCACAAGGTTTTAATCCGGCCACGTGACCTTTGAAAGGGGTCTACCTTATATCCGGCTATAGAGTTTTTGTCCAGCATCAAGATCTTTTAATGGGGTTTACCTTATATCTGACCATAAGGTTTTAATCCATCCTCGTGACCTTTGAAAGTAGTCTACCTTGTATCCGGCAGTAGCGTTTTAGTCCGGCCTCGTCACCTTTGAAAGGGGTCTACCTTGTATCCGGCCAAAGGTTTTGAATCCACCCTCACGACCTTTGAAAGGGGTCTACCTTATTTCCGGCAATAGGGTTTAATCCGGCCTCACAACTTTTGAAAGGGTTCTACCTTATATCCGGCCAAATGATTTTAATCCCGCCTCGTGACCTTCGAAAGGGGTCTGCCTTCTATCTGCCCTTAGGGTTTTAATCCGATTTTGCGACCGTTAAACGGGGTCTACCATGTATCCGGCCAAAGGGTTTTAATCTAGCCTCAGGACCTTTGAAAGGGGTCAACCTTATATCTGGATAAAGGGTTTTAATCCGGCATCATGACCTTTGAATGGGGTTTACCTTATATCCGGCCAGAGGGTTTTAATCCAGCTTCGTGACCTTTGAAAGTGGTCTGCCTTGTATCCGGCCATTGGTTTTGAATCCGTCCTGGCGACCTTTCAAAGGTGTCTACCTTATATCCGGCAACGGGGTTTGAATACAGACTCGTGACCGTTGAAAGGGGTTTACCTTATATCTGGCCAATCCTGCCTCGTGACCTTTGAAAGGGGTCTACCTTGTATTCGGCCATAGGGTTTAAATCCCACCTCGCGACCTTTGTAAGGGGTCTGCCTTATACCCGACCATAGGGTTCTAATTAGGGCTCACGACCTTTGAAAGTGGTCTACCTGACATCCGGCCATAGGTTTTTAATCCGACCTCACGACCTTTGAAGGGGGTCTACCTTATATCCGGCCTTATGGTTTTAATCAAGCCTCGTGACCTTTGAAATGGATTTGCTAATATCCGGCTATATGGTTTTAATCCGGCCTTGCAACCTTTGAAATGGGTCTACCTTATATCCGGCAATGTTGTTTAATCCGGCCACACAACCTTTGAAAGGGGTCTACCTTATATCTGCCCATATGGTTTTAATCCAGCCTCGTGACCTTCGAAAGGGTCTTCCTTGTATCGGGCCATAGGGTTTTAATACGGCGCCACGACCTTTGAAAGAGGTTTACCTTATATCCGGCTGTATGGTTTTAATCCAGCCTCGTGACCATTGGAAGGGGTCTACGTTGTATCCGGCCAAAGGTTTTAATCCGGCCTCGCGACCTTTGAAAGGGGTCTACCTTTCATCAGGCCATAGGCTTTTAATTTAGCCTCGTGAACTTTGATATCGGTCTACCTTGTATACAGCCATAGTGTTTTGATCTGGCCTCGCGACCTTTGAAAGGGGTCTACCTTATGTCTGACCATAGTGTTTTAATCTAGCACCGCGACCTTTGAAAGGAGTCTACCTTATATCCGGCCATAAGTTTTTAATCTAGCCACACGTCCTTTGAAAGGGGTCTACCATATATCCAGCCAGGGGGTTTTAATCTAGCCTCGTGACGTTTTAATGGGTCTAACTTATATCCGGCGAAAAGGTTTTAATCCAACCTCATGACCTTTGAAAGGAGTTTACCATGTATCCGGCCATAGCCTGTTAATTCGGCCTTGTGACCTTTGAAAGGGGTCTTCCTCATATTCGGCCATTGGGATTAATTCCAGCCTCACGACCTTTGAAAGGGTTCTACCTTATATCCGGCCATATGGTTTTAATCCAGCCTCGTTACCTTCGAAAAGGGTCTGCCTTCCATCCGCCCTTAGGGTTTTATTCCGATTTCGCGACCGTTAAACGGGGTCTACCATGTATCCGGCCAATGGGTTTTAATCCAGCCTCAGGACCTTTGAAAGGGGTCAACCTTATATCTGGCTAAAGGATTTTAATCCGGCGTCATGACCTTTGAAAGGGGTCTAGCTTATATCCGGCTAGAGGGTTTTAATCTAGCTTTGCAACCTTTGAAAGTGGTTTGCCTTGTATCCGGCCATTGGTTTTGAATCCGTCCTCGCGACCTTTCATAGGTGTCTACCTTATATTCGGCAACAGGGTTTGAATACAGTCTCGTGACCGTTGAAAGCGGTTTACCTTATATCCGGCCAAGGGTTTTAATCCTGCTTCGTGACCTTTGAAAGGGGTTTACCTTGTATCCGGTCATAGGGTTTAAATCCCACCTCGCGACCTTTGAAGGGGGTCTACCCTATATTCGGCTATATGGTTTTAATCAAGCCTCGTGACTGTTGAAAAGGGTTTAGGTAATATCCGGCTATAGGGTTTTAATCTGGCCTAGCAACCTTTGAAATGGGTCTACCTTATATCCGGGAATATTGTTTAATCCGGCCACACAACCTTTGAAAGGGGTCTACCATATATCAGGCGATATGGTTTTTTTCCAGCCACGTGACCTTCGAAAGGGGTCTTCCTTGTATCCGGCCTTAGGGATTTAATCCGGTTTCGCGACCTTCAAAATGGGACTACCATGTATCTGACCATAGAGTTTTAATGTAGCCTCCGGACCTTGGAAAGGGGTCAGCCTTATATCCGGCTAAAGGGTTTTCATCCGGCGTCATGACCTTTGAAAGGGGTCTACCTTATCTCCGGCCAGAGGGTTTTAATCCAGCTTTGTGACCTTTGAAATGGGTCTGCCCTGTATCCGGCCATAGGTTTTGATTCCGGCCTTGCGACCTTTTAAAGGTGTCTATCTTATATCCGGCAATGGGGTTTGAATACAGCCTCGTGGCCTTTGAAAAGGGTCTACCTTATATCCGGCAAAGGGGTTTTAATCCCACCTCGTGACCTTTGAAAGGGGTCTACCCTGTATCCCGCCATAGGGTTTGATTCCGACTTCGCGACCTTCGTAAGAGGTTTGCCTTATATCCGACCATTGGATTTTAATCTAGCCTCACGACCTTTGAAAGAGGTCTACCTGATATGCGGCCAAAGGGTTTCAATCCGACCTCACGACCTTCGAAATGGGTCTACCTTATATCCGGCTATATGGTTTTAATCAAGTCTCGTGACCTTTGAAAGGGGTTTAGCTAATATCCGGCTATAGGGTATTAATCCAGCCTTGCGACCTTGAAATGGGTCTACCTTATATCCGGTCATAGGGTTTTAATCCAGCTTCGTGTTCTTTGAAAAGAATGTACCTTGTATCCGATCATATGGTCTTAATCTAGCCTCACGACCTTTGAAAGGGGTATAGCTTATATCCGGCCGTAGGGTTTTAATCGAGCCTCGTGACCATTGGAAGGGGTCCACCTTATATCCGGCCAAAGGCTTTTTCTCCAGCCCCGTGACCTTTGAAAGGGGTCTACCATATATCAGGCCCTATGATTATAATCATGTTCCATGACCTTTGAAATGGGTCTACCAATTTCCGGCCATAGGGTTTTAATCCGGCCCGCGGCCTTTGAAAGGGGCCTATCTTATATCCGGCCATAGGGTTTTAATCCAGCCCCCCGGCCTTTGAAAGGGGTCTACCTTATATCCAACCACGCGACCTTTGCAAGGGGTCTACCTTATATTCGGCGAAGGGGTTTTAATCGAACCTCGTGACCTTTTAATGGGGTCTACCTAGTATCCGGCCATAGGGTTTTAATCCGGCCTCGTGACCTTTGGAAGGGGTCTACCTTGTATCCTAGCGTTTTAATCCGGCCTCGTGACCTTTGAAAGGGGTCTTCCTTGTATCTGACCATAGGGTTTAATTCCAGCCTCACGACCTTTGAAAGGGGTCAACCTTATATCCCTCAATACGGTGTTAATCTGGCCTCATGACCTTTCAAAGGGGTCTACCTTCTATCCGGCCATAGGGTTTTAATCCTGCCTCGTGCCTTTTGAAAGGGTATACCTTGTATCCGGCCATAAGGTTTTAATCCGGCGTTGGGACCTTCGCAAGGGGTCTACCTTTTATCTGGCCATGGGGTTTTAATCCAGCCTCGTGACCTTTTAATGGGGTCTACCTTATGTCTGACCATAGGGTTTTAATCCAGCCTCGTGACCTTTGAAATGGGTCTACCTTGTATCCGCCCATAGCGTTTTAATCCGTCCTCGTGACCTTTGAAATTGGTCAACCATGTATCCAGCCATAGGGTTTTATTCCATCCTCACGACCTTTGAAAGTTGTCTACCTTACATCCTGTATTAGGGTTTTAATCTGAACTCACGACCTTTGAGATGGGTCTACCTTATATCCGGCCATTGGATTTTAATCCAGCCTCGTGACTTTGAAAGGAGGTCTACCTTGTATCCGGCCATAGGGATTTAGTCTGACCTCGCGACCTTTGAAAGGGGTCTACCTTATATCCGGCATTGGGGTGTTAATCTGGCCTCATGACCTTTGAAAGGTCTACCTTCTATCCGGCCAGAGGGTTTTAATCTTGCCTTGTCACCTTTGAAACGGCTCTTCCTTGTATCCGGCCATTAGGTTTAAATCTGCCCTTGCGACCTTTGAAAGGGGTCTACCTTATATCCGGCAATAGGGTTTTTGTCTAGCCTCGTGACCTTTGAAAGGGGTCAACCTCTTATCCGGCCATAAGGTTTTGATCCAGCCTCACGGCCTTTGAAAGGGTCTACGTTACATCCGACCATAGGGTTTCAATTCGCGTCATGACCATTGAAAGGGGTCTACCCTGTGTCCGGCAATAGTGTTTTAATTCGGCGTCACGACCGTTTAAAGGGTTCTACCTTATATCCTACCATAGGATTTTAATCCAACCTCAGAACCTTTGGAAGGGGTCTATCTTTTATCCGGCCATAGGTTTTTAATCCGGACTCGTGACCTTTGAAAGGGTTCTTACTTGCATCCGGCCACAGGGTTTTAATACGGCCGCGTGACTTTGAAAGGGGGCAACCTTGTATCCGACCATAGGGTTTCAATCCAGCCTCACGACCTTTGAAAGGGATCTACCTTATATCCGGCAATAGGGTTTTAATACAACCTCGTGACCTTCGAAAGGGGTCTACCTTATATCAAGCCATAGGGTTTTAATATGGCCCCACGACCTTTGAAAGGGGTTTACCTTATATCCGGCCGTAGGGTTTTAATCCAGCCTCGTGACCAATCGAAGGGGTCTACCTTGTATCCGGCCAAAGGTTTTAATCCGGCCACGCGACCTTTGAAAGGGGTCTACCTTATGTCTGGCAATAGGGTTTTAATCTAGTCTCGTGAACTTTGAGATCGGTCTACCTTGTATCCGGCCATAGGGTTTTAATCTGGCCTCGCGACCTTTGAAAGACGTCTACCTTATGTCCGACCATAGTGTTTTAATCTAGCACCACGACCTTTGAAAGGAGTCTTCCTTATATCCGGCCATAAGGTTTTAATCCAGCCAAGCGTCCTTTGAAAGGGGTCTACCATATATCCAGCCAGGGGTTTTAATCCAGCCTTGTGACGTTTTAATGGGTCTACCTTATATCCGGCCAAAAGGTTTTAATCCAACCTCGTGACCTTTGAAAGGAGTTTACCATGTATCTGGCCATAGCCTGTTAATCCGGCCTCGTGACCTTTGACAAGGGGTCCTGCTTGTATTCGGCCATTGGGATTAATTCCAGCCTCATGACCTTTGAAAGGGGTCAAGCTTATATCCAGCAATAGGGTGTTAATCTGGCCTCACGAACTTTGAAAGGGGTCTACCTTTTATCCGGCCAGAGGGTTTTAATCCTGCCTCGTGAATTTTGAAAAGGTCTACCTTGTATCCGGCCATAAGGTTTTAATCCGGACTTGCGACCTTTGCTAAGGGTCTACCTTATATCCGGCCGTGGGGTTTTATTCCAGCCACGTGACCTTTTAATGGGGTCTACCTTTTATCTAGCCATGGGGTTTTAATCCAGCCTCGTGACCTTT
>JAUPMG010175762.1:0-10499 GCA_031762675.1 Pachysandra terminalis
TAGGTTGGAATATTGGAGAGTACTAGTAATTTGTTTTTTTTTTTTCCTTTCAAAATCTCTACTTTTTTTAAGAGGAGTTTTGACTCCAAAAAGAGTTTTTTTAATTTATTTTCTTTATCTCCGTCTCTTTTTTTAACTAAACAAAAAGAAAGTGATTTCTGGACCGCAGATTGCGAGGCGTAACCTTCGGGATCCATTTCTGGACCGCGGATTGTCATATCATTACCAAAAGTAAAAATGAGATAAAAATAACATAAACATTATTTCATCAGAGTTGCGGAAGATAAATACAAGATTCGATAAATAAAAGAAATGGCTTCAGCAGAGCCTTACATCATTAAACCAAATAAACATAGTTCCAACTAAGTTATAACAACATGGAGTAAATAAATGAACAGAAAGAAACCGCAATATCCAGTCATCTCAAAACCGACCTGTAACATGAAAATTGCGTGAGTTTAAAATACTCAGCAAGCATGATCCAATCATCTTCCACGTCAACATGTATGATAAAAAATCCGTGATAAAAACAATAATAATGATAGGAATAGATAGCAGATGTTATGACATGAATATGATGCAAAGATGAACAATCAAATTATCTAATGTATGGTTAAGCAAAAAATGCAATAAAATGTGGTTTATGCCTATGTTTACATGATACGCTAAGTATCCCTCATTGCAGCTTCCACAAGGTTTTGGAATCAGTGTTCCAGGAACATCCAAAAGTCCCATCTCCGATCCGGACGCTAACCCATGGTTTGAAGTCTACTATATGCTGATTTTAGAGTGTACAATACTCAAGGTCCAGTCGACCTTATGAACCAACTATGATTCATAACTTATTTCGTAAGTCTTTCAACCCACAAGATTAGGCAATCTATTATTTCCTACCAACCGAGCAGACTTAACATTTTATATGAACACAATATGAATGTACTATCATATGGAATATGGATGATAGATTCCCTTAGAAGCTATACACGCGTTCATACATGTGAATAATTTATTGGAACCAATTATTTACTTTCCTATGATGCAAGTTACAAGTAAACATAAATAGAGATCACCATTTCCTTCCCAAGTGTAGACCAATTGAGGAGTGTGTCTAATTGATTAGCACATGCTAAGGACAACAAATAGGTTTCAATCATTGCTAGTATCCAACCCTAGATCCATCATGAAGCACCATTAAGCCCGAACCAAAAGACATCCAAACCCTCACACTGTCTCACACTAGGTTCTGTCTCTGCACATTTGCAATCGATCTCATATCTGCGATCGATCACAGTGCGCTCGATCGCAAAGCTACAGACAGTAACACAGAAGTCACTGCCTGCTCTGTTTCTGGGTTCTAATCCCCATGATTCTCTCACACAATATAAATAGGACCTCTAGCATTAATTCCCATCCAATCCAATACTAAAACCACGTTGTGAACATGATTAAGAATCTAAATCATGCAAGGCATAATCGCAGGCATAACAGTATAATTTTTCTGGAAATCAAATGTGATTATAAAATTATATGATGCTAGGCATAGAACATATAAACATCGAAATTATGAAATCCGTATTATCTAATACTTGTAGAACAGATTTGCATGGACTATATCAAGATTTTCGGAAAGTACATGATTCGATCAATGTAAATCAATAAATCATGTTTTTTAATCACAAATCAACCTATATGTCATCCATAATGACAGAAATCAACCGGATAAGCTACTTATAGTTCTTGCTGGCCTCTAAGAGAGAACGCAAAAACTTCTACTAATAATCTCCTCTTGCTATCTTCCTTCCTCTCTTCTTCTTCATTGCACAATACCAGTTTCAAACTTATTCTCAAGCTCTCACAATATCCGTCTCTACTATCTCTCAAGGATTTCAAGCACAACAGAATTCTAAATGCAAAGGTAGTTTATACGAATATCTGTTTTGGAGATATATGGGTTAATATCCCTAACTTCTCTCCTCAATAACCCACTCATTAACCACGTTGCCAAGACCAGTTCAAACACGCAACCGTGCGTTCGAATTAGTAAACTAAGTAGTATAATTACTAATTTATCTCACAAATTAGAATAATATCAATAAAACCCCAAGACTAATTTAATTACACTAAGGCCCTTAATTCAAAAGGTCAAGTTACAAATAAACCCCTAAGTTTAATTAGTACACAAACTATATAAACACAAGCAAATTACAATCAAAATAAATTAATTAAATAGGGGAAAGTTCTATTAAAGGATCTAGGTCACTACACTAACATGTGGTTATAACCTGAGAGGATGTCACTTGTCTACCCGTACTTTCATATTTAATATGAAGAAAATCAGATTTCAGCCATTTTGACGACTTTTCGATGAGTTTTCATATATTTCAAAAAAATTTATTGACTAACAATGAAAGATAAGAGATGTCATTGATTAGGTTGGAATATTGGAGAGTAGTAGTAATTTGTTTTTTTTTTCCTTTCAAAATCCCTACCTTTTTTAAGAGAAGAGTTTCAAAAAGTGTTTTTTAATTTATTTTCTCTATCTCCATCTCTTTCTTTAACCAAACAAAAAGAACTTGATTTCCTTAACATTTTCTTTTCTTTTCTCTAAGGTTATAATCACCTGCTAGTTGATTTGAAACCAATTAGAGCGTGACACTTAGGATAAAGTGTCACAGTATTATTAAGGAAGGAGAGTCCTTGTCCTCGATTTTTGCACTTGAAAGAAAAATCAAAATTTACTATGACTAGGCCCTTTATCCTACGTGTTGCATTCTAATTGGTTTCAAATTATTGATCAAGATCAAATAATAATAGTAAAAAATACAGTACAAGCGAAAATCAAACAATGCACACAGATATATGTGATTCGGCAAAGCTTACATCCGCAAGAGAGAAAAAGTTTCCACTATGTCATGGTTACAATTTATACTCCTACCCAATATATAAGAAAAAACCCCAATATAACCTCAAGTCTCTCTCCCTTGGATCTAGAGACTAGTAAATATGAGCCACCCACTATCTCTAACACAAATCAACTAACATGTGGTTATAACATGAGAGGATTCGATTTCTTGTTCAAGCCATTAAAGAAGATGTAATGGGAAGAACTAGGAACATAAAGTGTCTTATGTAACTTAAGCTGTTGTTGGCTGTTCTTAGCCAAAAATAAAAAAAAAAATTAAATAAAAAAAGTTAAAGAATTTGATAGCTGTTATTATGAATGACAAAAAAAATATATTAATGGTTTACACTTTTCTTAGAAAGACCTATATATCTCATTAGATAGCTATATCTAGTGAGACATACCAAAGGGAAAAAAAGAAGAAAAAAAACTTGTGCTTATTTAGCAAAGATAATAAAGGAAATTGGAAAAAAGTGAAAAGCAATGACAATTATAACAAAGAACTATTGATTAATAGGATCAATTAAGTAAACAACGAATTAGTAATAATGACTGCACAAAGATACAAAAGTCTCCTTTTTAGAAGGAAGCTAATGAAAAGAATTATTATTAACCAAAACAATGCTTGACCAACTAAATTAAATGGTTAACATGTATGTGTTTGGACTTTGCAGATTCTTAGTTCAACATGTTTTAAGGGGGGAACAAGCTTCATCATTATATGTTGGTATTGTCCTCTTGCATCCATAGTTTGATTTTTTTTTTGGGTAGCTGAGTTATTAAAACCTCATGTAACAGTTGTTGGGGATAGTTAAAGCTCACCAAGGACCACATCTCTAAATTAAGGACATAAACAAAGGTTTTATCAGGTAACATATCAAACATTTTTTGCTTTTATTTGTTGGTGTTGGGGAAGGGGTAAAAGAGATTATATATATATATATATATATATATATTGTTATGCGGAGACTGATGCTACTAAGGCATTTGGGAAGGGGGAGGAGGATCCTCAATTAGCAAGCTAATATGAAATCCTCCTGTTAGCTGAAACAACATCGAGGATAAAATTGTAATTTTGCTCTCACCTGAGTTGCTTTATAAGGGTAAAATTATAACTTTGTCCTTGATGCTGTTTAAACTAACAGGAGGGATCCTGTTAGCTTGCTAACAGAGGATCCACTCCCATTTGGGAAGGGGAAGTAATGATGATCCAACCACCACTGTCGTTGGTTGAGCTATATAATAATTTCACTTTCTATTATGTTTAACTCTAATTACAAGGTGTTTATCATACTTTTGTGACTGCTCTTTATAACACGTTTTTCAAAGTTTTAGTGAAAAGTAGAATTGGGTGTGAGTCGTGTGCATAGACACTACTTGCCAAACCACATAAATCTGGGTCGTGTGTGTGCTTGATTTTTTCTTCATCTAGTTTATCTTTCTTTTTTAACAAATATATATATATGTGTGTGTATGCAAATGAGAATATGAGTAAAATGAAACAAAAGATCCCATTTTGCATAATCATAGTCTGGCCGAGATAAAGTAGTCTTTCGGCGAAGTGGGATATTACTTTCTTCTCGGTTGTCTTTTTTTATTTATTTTTCATATGCAAAAGATAATACAGAATGCATACCCAAAATAAGCAATGATAAAATCTTCATCTTCTTTATACATGTAAGCTTTTTGGTGTCAAGATTTGGTTTGAAAACGATGTTACTATATATATGTGCGTGCTTTTCACAAAAATGAAAAGAGGAATTCTTGACTTAACCTTTATCCAGACCTTATCTTTTCTACGTACACTCATCACTGTTATATAAAATTATTTGTCATGTAACCAAAATAATATAAACCCAGTCTTCTTAGTCAAAATAATAGTAAACAGTTACACTAGTAATAGAATATTTCCCGGCAAATTGGACAGAAGGAGCCTTCTTTTCTGGCAAAAAAGGGAAAAACACACTCACGCACACATACACACACAAAAAGAAGAAAGCTCTTCCACCAAAGAATGGCTAAAAAAATAAAGGAAAAACACACACAAAGGAAGCCCTTTAACAAAGAATTTTGGATAGGCTCATTTGATGACTAGAACCGGACTGAAGGTTTGGCTAGTTTATTTTGCATTTTTGCTTTGGCCTTGCGATACACAAGTAGGGTTGTAAACGAGCAGAGCCAAGCTTTGCCCAGCTCAACTCGAGCTCGTAAATCTTAAGCAAGGCTCAAGCTCAGCTCAGGCTAGTTAGAAAATTTTGGGCTCAGGCCCTACTCAGACTCATTAAGGCTGCCTTTGACCCGGATTTTTTAAGTGCTTATTAAAGCATTTTTAAAAATTAAAAGTGTGTTTAGTAACACCTAATGGATAAGTGCTTACCCATGAGCAGTAAAGGAAGGCTACCAATAATGAGAAGTTGTTGAGAACAAACTCTCTTATCACTTATGCGGGAAGCTATTTCTAAACTTTAGTAATATTTTCATAATACCTATTTTATCCCTAAACTTTCATAAGCACTTAAATAAATGTTGTTTCTAAACTTTAATAATACTTTTATTATACCTATTTTACCCCTAAATTTTTATTAGCACTTAAAAATATATTTACCAAACGCTGTCTTCTTTAAGCAAGCAGTTTATTGTTGCTGTGGATAAGTGCTCCCAATGAGTGCTTATCCAAATGCACAAGCTAGGCAGCCTAAAATATTTTGGGCTCAAGCGCGGCTAATAAAAGCCAAGCTTGTGGAAGGCTCAATTCACAGAAACGCTTAGCTTAGTACAAATGCATAAATATCATAGTTGGTGTTTTTTTATTGTAAATGATATAATACATCAACATGTACTATTAATATTAATATATTATATAAGAGATAGGATATGAATGTACAATCTTATATACAAACCTAACTGAGCCTACCCAAACTCAACTCAAGCTCTTTAAGATAATGAGCTTTCTATCAGGCTCAGGCTCGACTCACGAGCTTAATTATAGAGCTCAAACTCAAGTCATATAAGCCAAGCCTGAGCTGAGCTAGCTTGACTCGCTGACAGCCCTATATACAGGTCTAAGCCTGTAAGCCACAAGCTGCATCGAAAGCTAGGTTCGAATCAAACATGGTGTACCAAACTCAACAAGGTGTCACCTTCATTCCCGAAAAATGAATATAATGACTCAGGATTGAAATTTCAGAGAAAGAGTCACAGGACAAAGTGGCTCAGATAGAGCCCAATCTAGGTCACATAAGACCCTTTTCAACATTTACCTCGAAAACACTAGTGGTAGTGACTTGACTTTCCAATTTGTAGGTCCACCATACTTTTAAGGAGTATCACAAGTTGGTCATCTTACCAGAATTGTCCAACCTGTATTGTTGGTTCAGGCACCCCACTTGATCATCATCTTAAAGAAGGATACCCTGCTATATACACAGCCAGCATTCCATATCAAATCGATCCCTCCTGGTCCTGGAATATATTATAATAAACATGAGAATGATAATATACAGGCTAACCATTTTTTCTTCTTCTTTATTATAAGGCTTTTGTAAACCATCATCTGAATTGCTCACTTGGAAATCATTTTCTCTAATAACTGATGTAACAGAGAGAAGAATGATTAACAAATAAAAAAAATCATTAATCATATAGAACTTGTGATTTAATCCAAAAACAGTATTTAAAAATTGTCAATCTAAGATCTAGAAGGCTTGCAATTGCTTTCAACAAGTTTTTCAGACTAAAAAAAAAAAAGAAAAACATGAAGCTTTCCAACCATTTTATTTCATTTTTACCCAAAAAGGAAATAAAATATCTAGAAACTCCCTAAGCCTTTTTCTCCTTTTTAGCATAGGAAAGTTCCTTGCGTGGACGACATATATCAATATGCCACCAGCTAATGATCCTTCTATCCTAACTTAGAATAAATAATTATGATTCTTCTTTTACAAAAGTTGTGGGTAATACTTTTCCAGCTGCTTAAAACTGTAAATGACTAGTGCACTACTTATGTTCATGAGACTTCAATCACCAGATAATATAAATACCAACAAAAACCAAAGATGTTAATAAAATAAATCAGATAATATAAATACCAACACAAACCAAAGATATTAATAAAATAAATCAGATAATTCTAATAGCGTGTATAAAGCAAGCTATAAACCGATTCCTACCAAGTATGAGATTATTAACGAGTGGATGGAGATAGAGAGATCAAAATTCATTAAACCAACAATTGGGTAAGTGCTCATCACCATTGCACGACAAGAGAACAGAATATTTGCCTACGTAGTGCTCCAATAGAGGTCATAGGTCATCCAACTAGAAAGGTTCAATAACTTATCGATGCAATCTGGTCTATTTCTAAAAATCCTATTCTCGAGATTGACTTAACTAAAATTCGCTCACATGCAGTGATTGGCTCATCACAACCGACTTCCTTGAGATACAAATTTGCCAAGTAGACCTACAGGAACCAATTAATAAACTCATGCTACCATTACTAACCAATTTATCAGTACGTTGGAGAAAAAGGAACATGAAACAAACTTGCCGTAACTATATTTTGTGTTGGCTTTCTTCCTCGACCCTTAGAAATGGACTATGCAGAAATTTTTGGCATACAAGCAAAATTGTTTGCGTATAATTTCCTCAATCTTGATTGAGGAAAATAAGTCACCACTGTATTGTGACACAAGGCATACAAGCCTTAACAGAAAATATGGTACAAGGATAATCCAAGAGGGAATGTTGGATGTTTTTATTAATCTGTTCGTAGAAAGCAATGATAGAGTATTTGGAGAATGAATTTTGTGGATTTTGGGCAAGATGTATCAAGCAAAGACATTAAGAAGAGGTCTAATTGGGTGTGGTGCTGGTATATGGAGATATGGTGCCCCTGCTGTGTATGTGTTCCAAAGGTTTTAGATGTAATTACTGGTGTCTCTCCGACACAAATGAGGAGTACATGGTTCCCCTGCTGGTTTCTAACACATCATGCAAGTGATGTAACATATTCTGCCACTATGTCCATTAAGGGTTTTTCTTGAATAAATTTCAGATCTCTTGATAGCAGAATATTAATCCTTTTTATAATTAAAACTCTACAGATTTAGTATACCTAATCAGACTCAATGCTTAATATTTTGGGCACAATTCTATGGGCAGGTAATGTAGATGCTATTCTGTTGCACTCTCTAATTTGCTAACTCCGTTGATGACTCGATGTTGTTTTCCATCACCACATCTTTTGTGAACTGCCAATCCTACGGCCGGGGAAAGGGAGATAAATACCACCAGGCAGACAGCATGACACTATAATAAATCACTTAAATTATGGATCCTGAACCATTTTGAGTACAAGGATTGATATTGTAGTGGTGCTCAACTTTCCATCTTCAAGTCAATGTTTCACTCCACTCAGACCATATAAGCTTAGTAGACAGGTTTTACATGAATAAATGATTGTTATACATACATACAACCCATTTGCTTAACCAGCTAATGGAGATTACAAGTTATAACATATGGTATACTATTAATCAAACTGCTAAAGCATGAAAGATGAGGTGCATCAATTTTCCTCACCAGATTATCAAATTTAAACGCAAAATATGAAGCTTTGATCTGTGGTTTCCAAATAATTGAGAAAAAACAGTTCAACGTAAGAAATCACTAATTTATATTGCATGAATAGGTACAAAACATGAACAACTCCAGCACAATAAAAAAATTCGAACTAATGACAAGCAGATTGTTAGAAATTGCCAATTTTTTTCTGCTAAAATCAACATATTTCAGCTTTAAAGACCAAAGGAATGTTTTAGTCTTAAATTATACGGCGTAATAACATCTCGTGGTATGCAGCGATAACTTGGTATATCCACTATACGACCATTAACTGTAAAGAGAATTTAATGCTCACCTATGGGTTAGGAAGGATCCACAGACTCATGCACCCTGTAAGAAGCATCACACTGGGCCCCTTTGCAGAAGAAAATCCTATTTCCTATTAGAAAAAGAACATTCTATAGAAAATTGACCGTCAATGTTTTTCCTAACAAGAGTAAAATAGCATTTTCTGGATTATTCTGATATTAAAATTTAAAAAAAAAACATAATAAGGTCCAAACATAGAGCTAATAGTTTAAAAAAGAAAAATACATAAATATATAAATAAAATTCAGAACCACAGGAACTGCTTGTGATAACAAACTAGATACTCTTGTAACTCATTCACCCATTATTCTGATGTAGGTATATGCACATACATATATAACATAAGGCAGAGTTGGCTTAGCGAGGCGCCAGGGGCAGAGCCACATAGGGGCAACCGCCCCTCCTCAACTTTTTTTTATATTTTCAAAGTTAGCTATTTTTATGATAAATTATAAATTGCCCCCTCTTAAATTTTTTTTTGCCCCCTATAATTTGTTTCTTGTCCCTAAAGCCTTTATATTTAAGTAAGTCTTCATTTTTTTATAAATTTAAATATAATCTATTATTTTTATAATATATTATAAATTGCCTCCTCTCAAAATTTTTTTCCCTTCTTAGAATTTTTTATTTCCCCTAAAACCTTTATATATAGAGTTTTTGCCCTTTCAAAGAATTCAACTCTCTAGTCTCTCCAAACTCAGTCACGAGACTTATGATAACTTCTCGACACAATGACTGGACCAATCATCGAAGCGATTCATTGGATTTTCTACTCGACGTGCTACTTGATAGTGATTCATCATCCTTCAATCTGAAAGCTATTGAGAGACGTATTTCTTCTGAGATTCTAAAATTAGAGTTTAAATCCAAACAGATTTTATATATTTATCTTATACTTTTTGTTCTCAAGGTTGCCATCAAGGATTCGATAGGATAACAATCTTTCATGATTAATTGCTTAGTGATCGGTTTATATCATTTCAATTTCGGTAATTTATTCTCAAAGTTTTCTTATTTTCTAGCAATTTGATAAAGCTTCTGCATTCATATTGGAAGAGAATCGCAAAAAAAGTTTACAAACTAGAAAAATTGGAATACTTGGTGATTGGTCATTGTTTTTTGGATGGTAAATGTCTAATGAAAAGGTATGCTAATAGAGATGGTTTGTCTATTTGTGCACTCTTCACATATAATAAGACACTTTATCATCAATTTTGGGGTGACAATTGGCTCGGTCTAAACTGAAATAACAAAATCGAAAAAAAAAATCCGTTTTTTTTTTAATTTTTTTTATATTTTGGTTTAGTTATCTTTTGAAAAATGAAAAACCTCGAATAATTTGATTAGATTTTCAGTTAAGGCTTCGATTACACCGAACCAAACCACAAATCGAATTGAACTTAAATATGAAAATATATATGTAAACCAAATCTCCCCCCCGGAATGGAATCCTAGCTCCGCCCCTGTGAGGAGCAATTGTCAACGGATTTCATATGCACAAGGCATGCCCCATTTTCTCTTTAATTACAAATCTTTATGTTTCCAATTTAAGAAATCCATAGTGATTTTTACATTTAATGTAGTGGTATATATATATACACACACACACACACACACACACACACACACACACACACACACACACACACACACACACACACAC
>JAUPMG010175773.1:0-10498 GCA_031762675.1 Pachysandra terminalis
TAAATAATATATATTTTAATGAAAATATCACTTTTTTATTGAAAAAGTTTATTATTTGTATTTTAGAAGTTATTACTTAGTAATTATTAAAAAGAAAAAAAAAACAGAAAGAAATTGGCTAAAAAAAATGAGTTTATTTCGGCAAAATAAACGAAATTTTGGCCCAATTTGGGATATTATTTCGTCTGCTTTTTTTATTCAAAAAAAAAAAAATTCAACGAAATTTCGGTTTCGTTTAGGGGGCAGAAATCATTGAAATGAACGAAATTAAAAACTATGCTCCGGAGAGGCCCACTAGAGCCCAGCTTGCTACCAGCTGAGCCACACATCGGTGGTAACCAAGAGATATTACTTCAGCTGCACATTCTCTTATTATGAAGATCTTTGACTCAAACTTAGAAATTAAATTTATGACTTGAAGAATTTAAAAGTATAGTCAATTAATGGATAAAATAGACCTATTTAAGAATTCCATGGAGAGCTTATTATAGTAATTATAGTAATTATAAATTATTTATAATTCTTAATTAATTTTTTTTTCTTTTTTTTTTTTAAGATTTCCTTTATGAATCTCACCAAATCATATCTTCCGAAAGCAAATTGTCTGCGACATATTCTTGCGGTTTTTCTGGCAGTACCAATCACACAATGCCATGAAGCATCAGTGCGAAACAGGTTACCGATCAACTCTAATCCCTAAGCCACATCAACTCAAGACCGATTTCCACCTTAACCAGAATAACCGCGAGCATCTGCATGGCATCACCTTGTTGGTACCGCTACCTTTCACACAAATGATCTACTGAAGACATTGTTTTTGAATTGGCAGACCAACATTTTTGTTGCAAAACCCCAACAGGTTGGGAAAAGGAATTGTTGTTGATTCTTGATTGTATACAAAAAAAAAGAATACATTCTGAAAGTATATAGATTGGATATGAATGCTTTTAAATACTAACCAAGTTTACATGTCTTTCAACCATCAAAACTTGGCCTTCTTCACAGCCCCTGTCCAATTAACACTTACAGGAACCAACAAACAGTAAAGATACAGTTTGGCTTACATCAAGGCGATGGACACCCTGTACATCTTTGGCTTTGGAGCCTCCTAAAACTCAGCTGCCCTTCCATGATAGGCAAGAAGCAACCTTGTAAGGTTCCTAGCCTGCCGTAGATTAACAAGTATGCTGATATTCACACTCCTGTCTTCAGGAACAAATAGTCGACGGAGACAAAACAGTAAAGCCATTTACAGCCTGCAGTAAGATGGATACGCCGCAAAGGCAGAAGAAGATGTTTACAGGAAAATCGTCACCTAGTGATATATCATAAACTACAGACCTTGGATTATCTGGAACTTATCCTTGAAGGAACAGATTTGCCTTCTGATCCTCCACCTTTGTCTGGATTTTGGTGTGATTGACTTTCTGATCCTCGACTTTGGTCCAAATTTTGGAGCAACTTATTTTCTAATCCTTGACCTTTATGCAGGCTTTGGGGTGATTGGTTTTCTGTTCCTCTACCTTTGTCCAAATTTTGATGTGACCGACTTTCTGCTCCATGATTTTTGTCCTGGTTCTGAAGCTCATTTGTAATCTGATTACGCCGCTCTTTTAAAAAGTTGAGTCGGGTAGTTAGCTTTGTTAGTGCAGAAGATGTGGAAACGCTTCCCTGTTGAACACATAAAACAACTCTGTTTCTGATCACCCAATTCAGACTATAAAGGAGGCACTCACAAAAGTTATTTAGGCTCTGTTTGAATCGCCGGAAAATAAATTATTTTCCTGAATTTTAAAAATTTCTGATGTTTGTTTCAACGGAAAATCATAAATTACAGGAAAATATTTTAATGAATTTAAAAAAAAATCTGGAAAACAACTTCCGGAAAAATTTACCAGAAATTATTTTCCGTCATGACTCATGATCTTCCTTTTTCTCAAAGCTCTTCGCTAATCTCTCTCTCTCTCTTTCACACACACACACAAACACACATGACACAACCCTCTTCTCTTTCCCCCTAATATTCTCTCTCTACAATCTCTTTCTTTCCCTCTATCTCTTACGCAATCCTCATCGACCTCTCTCCACTCCCTTCACCTCTTCAACTACAAATCTCTCTCTCTCTCTCTAATATTGACCAGCACTGCTTTTTTTTTTTTTCCTTTGCAGTTTCTGAATTTTTTTTCCATCCTCATTTCAAACAATAAGAAAATACAGAAAAAAATTATTTATCGGTAAAATATTTTACAGAATTTTATTTTCCGGGTTTTCCGGCAAAACAAACAGAGCTTTAGGTGTTTTCTCAGAAAAATAATCCAACACCCTATTAAGAAAGGAAGAGCTGAAAGGATCTTATAAATGCCAGACTTATCTTCTACATGAGTAAACAACAATCATAGAATATCATAAATAAACCATACCTCACCCCTTTCACCAGCCATCTTAGAGTTAGCTAAAGAACTAGGCCCAGCTGCCGCTAGCTCTACAGCAGATGAAGTAGTAGGAACCCCAACAGATTTCGTACTGCCTTGACCTGTATAAACCAACTTCTGCTTCTGGGGCAGATATTTGTTTCGTGAAGATGAAGTTTCTTGTATCCCAACATTCTCGCTTTCTGCTCTTCCTGATTGAGCATCCTGTTGTACTAGAAAGTATTCATTACTAAAATGAATGTCAAATACACAATTAAAAATAGGAGAGCTAACAAGGTCCTTTTCCACGGTGACTGTTGTTCTAAATTATTTAATCAATTAACTAATACACATATTTTCATGTGTCAATCATATGCTCAAGATTTTATCACAATTGGGATTTGGTTTTTTGTCGATGATATTCTAATATAGTGCAAGGAGAACAAACTCATAAGAGGCTTTGTTTGGCTGTCTATCTTGATTCCTTTCAATAAATAATAATGAAAAATATGAAAACAAATACACAAAGGAATAATCCGCTGAAGATGATTAAGTTTTCCTTATTAATATTAAATCTTGGAAAATCTCGACCTGGAGTGTCCGAATTGTATGTATAGTGATCGGCAGCCACTGGGCTGCAATCCTAATAAGATAAGTAAATATTCAAAAAGAAAAAAAGAAAAAAAAAAGGAACCTTGATTTGGCTTGGATTGTCCATGCATATTGATCATCTGAGTCGATTCAACGATCCAAATAATACACGTGGGGGGTCATGTGACCATGCTTAAAAACATGGTCCTTGTCCCCATTCTTCTGTTTTCAACGATCAAACTCACTCATCTCTTCTCAATTTCCATCATCCCAAGTGCTGGAATTTTGCTGGAGCGTCGTTGGATTTTCCAATTTTTGCTGTTAAAGTGTAGCATCCTCCTACATTTACAATAAGATTTATTTTTCATTTTTTTTTTAATTTTAGTTTTAGTTTTTTAGTTCCACGTGTTATAATTGAAAAGGAAGGGATATGAGTTTTTTCTTATGAAAATTGCGGGGTTGGGTTTAGGCACTATTAGTAGTGTTGTTTCATTACATGAAGGCATGCTTGCTACAAACATGTTTATGAATGAATTTACGGATCCCAAAAAAAGGTTTCTGAATGTATTGTCGATCATTTTTGGTGTCAATTGAATGATTTGTGTTCTTTTTATGAACTGAATACAGCATATTGCACAATACATCTCTATACTATTTCAATTTATTTTTAGCACCATTTTGATTTTTTTTTTATCAATCATTTTATAGAAAAACGTTTAAATACTTTTCTGATTTTGCAATTTTCTTTTTTAATTTTTTGACTGCTGCTTTGGGATCAACCATGGATCAAATAGTCTATATATGGACCACCAATCCAACTCGGGATCGGCCTAGAATGATTCTTGATCCAATCCCGAGTTTTAATACTACGTCGCAGATTCCTGGGGATTGTCTTAAAAATCCTGTCTATATTGTTAGATATACTGATGCCCTTTTTTAGTTAGGTGTACATGTATGTGTGTATGTATATATATCATGAGTGGACGACCATTTAGGTTGGGTCATTCATCTCTTTCCTCTCGATTCTTTTTCTTCTTTTCCCCTTTCTTCTTCTCCTTTCCTCTATAATTTTTTCTGCACCTTAAGCTTCTAATAACTTGTTTTTTACATAATATCAGAAAATTGTCCTTGCTAATTTTCAGATGCATATCTCTTCTTTCCTGATTCTCTTTTTCTTTTCAAAACTGATTGGAAGACAAACTACCCTACCTAGGCTGGCCGTTCTACCCTAAGCTATATTTTTGGCGTGCTGGTTGTTATTTTACACCACCAGATTGTGAGTTCTTTGCCATCTCTTGAGTGTGAGTCGTGTCAGTTAAGTAAACATCATAGGTTGTCATTTCCATCTCGAGTTGATAGTCGTAAATCTAGTCCCTTTCTATTGGTTCATTTTGATGTTTGGGTTCCGAGTCAGATTCCCTCATATGGGATCCAAGTATTTTGTAACTTTTTTGGATGACTTCTCTAGGATCTAGCTGTTTTTACTAAAAGATCATTCAGAATTGTTCTCTATTTTTCAATCTTTCTATGCTCAAATTGGAATCCAATATAATTCACCCTTTTGTATCTTGAGATCAGATAATGCCAAATAATACTTATCTGCTGGATTTGAATCCTTTTTAAAATCAACGCAGTATCATTCATCAGACCTTGTGGTCTGTGCATACTCACCACAATAAAATGGTGTGGTTGAATGCAAAAATAAACACCTTCTTGTCACAACCAGAGCATTGATGATTCATATGCATGTCCCTAAAATCTATTGGCGTGATGCTATTCCTCATGCTACTTAATTAACCGTATGCTCATCTGTCCTCGAAGGAAAGTCACCACATTCTATTTTATTCCTTACAGTTCCTTCATTTACATCGACTCCACATATTTTTTGGTGTGTTTGTTTCATCCATCAGTAATCTCCTGGGCATGATAAGCTTGATCCTCGTGCTATTAAGTGTATTGTTCTGGGGGTATACATGCACACAAAAGGGTTATAAGTGTTGTAGTCGGAGTCTTTGTTAACACTTTATGTCTACTAAAATGTCCTTTTTTGTCTATACCTTTCTTTTCTGGAGCAGGATCCCAACTTTATCTGTCCTCTTTTTGATATTCCTTTCGAATTGTTTCTGAGTTGGTTCCTCAAGTACCGCTACAACGTGAGCAGTGTCCTGATTTGCAGGTTATGCTTGTTTCTCTAAATGTACAGAAATTCCACTAGCTCTCATGCTTCCATCATCCTCTTTGTAATATGAGGATCCAAATATTGGTGATTCTTCTTCACCTATTCCTAAGCAAGGTTTACAATGTCGATGTTGCCAGACATGTCACTAGATGACTTCGGCGACATGGTGGAAAAATGGGAAAATGTGGGGAAACCATGGGTATTTGATGGATTTTTGGCCACAAACTTTAAAAATGTCTAATTAAGGACTAAATGCATCCAAATGCAAAAAACAAATGCCTATACATTAAAAGTTATTACATGAGGGGGGTAGCTTACACGCTGTCGGGTTTGTAAGGTGTAAAATAGATGCTATATGTAATTTAATCAAACTGAAAGTTAATGTAATTCAAACTAACAGATAAATAACAGTACCTCTGTATTTTTTCTTTAATTTTTTTGAATTGTTTTTTAAATATTTAAATTATAAATATTTTTTTATCAATTAAATAATTATAAAAAAGTAAATCAGAATATATTTTTATAATTTAAATTATAAAAATTTATTACAAAAATATTCTAATATTTATTAGTAATAAATTTAAGCCCTATGTCATTATTTATATCTATTAAATATATATACTATGTATTTTTCATCAAAAATAATTAAATAAATATATTTATTTTGAAAAAAAAAGTAACGACACTCATCTGTAGATCGGGTGTCATTACTTAACATATAATTAGCAGTCATGATTTCAACAACAAATTTACTCTAGATCTGAAAAAAATTAGTTATCTTGATTTCGTCGGTGAAAGGCTTGAAAACGGCGTAGTCGAAGATCGGAGCTTGATTTGTGTTTTCGTACACAAATCCGATGAAATGACACTTGTTTTTGGCAGAAATCAGAAAAAAAATAAGAAGTGGGGGAGAGAATTTGAGAGAGAAGAGAGTTTGGGGGAAATCTGCTCGATTTCCCCCTTAAAAAGACGATATGTTGCGCGTGTTGAGCGACACGCGCGACATGTCGTCAAAATTACAAGTTTACCCATATACATGGTTTCGGTGACAAGTCAAGTGACATGGGCGACAACGATTTACATCCTAATTTCGTGTCGCCCCCTTCGGAAATGGCGACATGGGTGACATGTCGCCGACATTGCAAACACTGGGTTCACTCACCCAAGATTGAAAGAGAAGGTAAAGGAATGGTGGGAGATGCTTTACTCTGGCAGTGGCGGTTGGGCTGGTTTCAGATTCATGTAGGCGCTACAAGTCTTGAAAGGAAATATCAAAATCTGGAATATGGAGGTATTTGGGAATGTTCAGGAAAGGAAAAAAGAACTATCTCTTGCGATGGTCCTATGTGAGGGCGAGTGTACATGTCGTAGGAATCTAGAAGGGATCCTTGACGATATCTTGGAAAGGGAAGAAATGTCATGAGGGCAGAAATCTAGAGTGATATGGCTGAAAGAAGGAGATGGGAACACTTCATTTTTTCACAACTTGGCGAATGCACATTTAAATAACTGTATACATCGTATGGTTGTGGGTGGAGTACATATGGAGGATATGGATGGATTTGGAGGGGATTTCACCTCCTTCTATTTGTCCCTCTATAGTTTGGAACAAATCTTGAGGTTTAATCTATCCAATATGGGTGTACCAAAGTTAGATAGTTCTTCAGCACAATGGTTAGAAAGAATGTTTGAAGTGGAGGAAGTAAGGAGAGCGATTAGGGAGATAAATAGTAGAGAAAGGCTTGATGGAAGCCATTCATGAATTTTTTGAGGATGGGATGATGAACAAGGTCACAAATGCCAATGCCACCTTTTTAGTACTCATACCCTAAAAGCAAGGAGCAATAGACATTTGGGACTTCCAGCCGATATGCCTAAGCGCTAGCCTCTATAAAATCATTGCCAAAATCCTGTCCAATAGGTAGAGAGAGGTCATCTCTCCTTTAGTATCCTGGAACCAGAGTGTATTCATTAAAGAACGTCAAATTCTGGATAGTGTGCTGATCACCAATGAACGTGTGGAGGAAAGAGTGAGATCGGGAATGGTGGGGGTTAATTTGTAAAGTGTATTTGGAGAAGGCGTATGATAAAGTGGAATGGAATTTCTTGGATTTAGTCTTGTAGTGGAAAGGATTTGGGAGTAGGTGGAGGATATGGATTAGTGGATGTGTTAGGAATGTCCAATTCTCGTTTATCAGCAATGGTTCAGTCAAAGGTTTGGTGCCTGCGTCTAGGGGTTTACATCAGCGAGATCCATTATCGCCTCTGCTATTCACTTTAGTTAGCGACGTCCTTGGTACATTCCTCAAACTGGCAACCGAGAGTGGCTTGGTTAGAGGATTCAAGTCATGGGAAGAGAGGGTAGAGGTCTCCCATTTACAATTTGCAGATGATACTATCTTATTTTTGGAGGCCTCCAAAGTACAAGTCTTCCAGACGAGATGTATTTTACAATGTTTTGAGATGGTACCAAGGTTTGGAATCAATTTAAAAAAAAAAGTACCATTTCAGGATAGGTATGGAGCGATACGCTTTAGAGGAGCTTGTAGGAACATTAGGGGTGTAGAGTCGTGGAGTGGCCCATTCGTTAGGTCTACCTTTAGGGGAAATCCTAGATCCATCCAATTCTAGGAGTCTGATGATTGAGAGAGTGGAGCGTAGACTTGCCACGTGGAAAAGGAAATACCTATCTTTTGGGGGGAGTATTACTTTGATTAAAACAACATTAACGAACCTACCTGTCTTCTTCCTATCAGTGTTCAAATGCCCAGGGAAGGTAGTTAAAATCCTTGAGAAATGTCAGCGATATTATTTGTGGGAAGTGAAGGAAAAGAGTAATAATTACCTAGTGAAATGGGAGGTGGTATGCAGATCTAAGCTGAATGGAGGATTGAACATTGGTAACATTGCAACAAGATACCAAGCCTTTCTTGGTAAATGGCTCTGGCGTTTCAGTGTAGACAAAGATAGCCCGTAATTATCAAAAAAAAAAAAAAAAAAAGATAGCCCATGGTGCAGTGTTATTAAAAGTATGACCAACATGAAAATAGGTTGGACATTCTCTCTTGAGTCGAGAGTCCCCGGCAACTGCCATGGAAGGCGCTTTCCGACACTTCCCCTGGATTCTACCCTCTACTCCGTTTTGGGGTTGGTTCTGGATCACGTATACATTTCTGGTCATACCTTTGGTGGGGAGACATTCCCTTTTGCCTCCATTTCCCCCGTCTTTATCAACTTGCCACCTTCAGGGATGCCAAGGTAGTTGACATTCTGTCATAGTCAGAATCTGGTCTCTCGTGGAATCTCCAGTTTAGAAGGGATCTTAGACCTGCTGGTATTGAGGAGTTGGCTTCCCTTACCCTTGCTGTTTAGGACGTGTTCTTGGATCCTAACTGGCAACTGCCCATGGAAGGCGATTTTCGACATTGCCCCTCTATTCTATCCTCTACTCAGTTTTGGGCTCGATTCCGGATCACGTATACATTTCTGGTCATACCTTTAGTGGGGAGACATTCCCTTTTGTATTCGTTTCTGCCATCTTTTTCGAATTGCCTCCTTCAAGGATGCCAAGGTAGCTGACATTCTGTCATGGCCAGAATCTGGATTCTTGTGGAATCTCCAATTCAGAAGGGATCTTAGACCTGATGATATTGAGGAATTGGTTTCCCTTACCCTTGTTGTTAGGACGTCTTCTTGGATCCTAACCTACATAATTCTAGGGCTTGGACTCTGGAACAGAAGGGCATCTTCCTTGTGAGTTTCTTCTTCACTGCCCTATAACCTGATAGTGATTTCCCCCATCCAGCCATTTCTTTTCGCTCCATCTAGAAACTGTTCATATTGGCCCTAGGATCACGGCTTTTGCATGGACTGTAGTTCTTTATAAGATCAACACCCAGGATATTCTCTAAAAGTGAAGAAAGTACCTTGCCATCTCCCCTCAGACATAGCTATGAGTCGGTAGACCACTTGTTCCTACATTGCTCGTTTGCCCGTGAGGTATGGTACGGTCTGATACAGTTGATTGGTTTCTCATTCATACTCTCAGGGTCCCTACAACAACTATTTGAGCAGTGGAGATTCCCTAGGTTAGGGGCACGAGGGAGAATTATGTACAGAGGCAATATTTGCAGTTTTATGGGCCATTTGGATTGAGAGAAACAGGAGGGTGTTCCATGATGGGAGCTATTCTACTATGGAGGTGGTTAACCAGGCCATAATGATGGATGGTGGCATCCTGGATGTGTCTTCATAGGGAGTTTAGAGACTTTTCAGCTTTAGATGTTGAGAGAGGCTGGAGGGTCCTTGCTTGGACTTCCCCGTATGTGTTGTCAGTTCGAGATATTTGGCAGCCTCTTGCACTAGTGGTGGTCAAACTGAACTTTGATGGTTCATCTTTAGGCAATTCAGGAGCTTCGGAGGGGTCATTAGAGACCATCAGGGTCACATCATCCATGCTTTCTCTGGCCCACTGGGGGAAGGGAATGTTATTAGGGCAGAGGTCCATGCATTAGTGGTTGATTTGAGGGAGACCGGCCGATTGGGTATACGGGACCTACTGATGGAGGGGGACTCAGAGGTAGTGATATCATGGATGAGGGGTGAAACCCCTCTTTCCTAGAGGTGGTCGCATTTTGTATGCACAGTTAGATTGTTGCATTGTGGGATGAATGTCTCATTCTTCCATATCCATCACTCAGCTAACGAGATAGCGGACAGACTTTCCAGGGGAGGTGTTCACAGAACCTCTTTGTTTTGTGGAGTCCTGGACGAGGAGACGGTAGCAATATGGTGGGATCCTGCTCTTATTGTTTGTCCAGCCTGTATTTTATTTTAATCTTAATATACTCTGTTTTTATTTTTATTTTGTCTCAGGACCTCTTCCCCTTGGAGGTTTAGTGTACTTCATATATTTTCCTTATTAATACCATTTCTCGTTATTCATAAAAAAATTGGAAGAAAACCAAACCATACTTTTTTTTTTTTGATTTAGTACGATTGGTTTTTGGTTTCAAAGCGTATCAATTGACACCTCTACTCATACATGCATGATGGAAAGATGGTTGTGAATGAAACCAGAAATTGAAGTCGTACACCATCCAAGCTGGTTACCATATGACATTTGGCATTTTGGTTGGACTATCAGAAAAGAAAATATATTGATATGCTGTCTTAAAGAAACCCTTTCTTGAATGGATCGAATGGTCTCCAAACTGATTGAGTACAACGGCACATGCCAGAACCTGGGCAGGTCTCATCAAATAAGTAGCTCAAACTCATTGACGATATGCAGTTTGGTTTTACCATATGAAACGTT
>JAUPMG010175784.1:0-10498 GCA_031762675.1 Pachysandra terminalis
ATATCTAATTTTTAACTGCTCGGGCAGGTTGGCTTCTCAACTCGCCTCACATCCTTGAGTTGACCTTAACATTCTAAAGTCAGGCTTTGTGGGTCATTAATCTCGGTCACTCGTGAGATTAACTCTAATTACCTAAGCTAGTTAAGTCACTAATCCTAATTAACTTAAGGGTCAAGGTTCGGGTCATTACAACCGGTGCCTGTTGGTGGGGCTATTATAGTGCAATTTGGGTCCCTGTTGGTAGGCTCACCCGCGTACCGGTGCCAACCGATGGGTTGCACCCTGTGCAATGTATATGCTGTCGGTAAGGCCATCGGTGTACCGGTGCTTGCCGATGGGTCCAACCAAGCCCAAATTCATTCCCTGTTGGCAAGCTCCTCGGTGTACCGGTGCCTGCCGACGAACCGCGATCTAGGTAATTTATTGGTTACAGAAACCCATCTTTTTGGTCTTAAATCCACCCAACTTCATTCCAAATGTCTCGCAATCATTGCAACAGCAATATAACAGGATTCAAAGCATACAAAATACTTTTTTACACAACTAAAATCACATGTACGTAAATCACAATATAAAATAAATCCTTAACAAATCATGAGATCAAAGGAAGATTTTAAAGGAAATGTACTTAACTGATTATTTCTTCTACTTTCTGCAACCACTTCTCTTCCTTCTTTCTTCTTCCTTCTCTTCTCTCAGCTGCAAGGGGAAAAACGGCTAGGGTTTAGAATGGATCTATTCTCTCTCTCTCTCTCTCTCTCTCTCTCTCTCACTTTCTCTTATTATCTCTAACTCTCCAAAAGTGTTTTGAAGACAAAGGGAATGGATGGGAGAGGGAAAGGAAAACTTCCATCAATTTCCTCCCATTACCATCCCAAGCTCCCACAACTAAAACGCACGACCATTCACTCAAATTCAAAAATATTCTTGGGTAATAACCCACTATACCCCCCAATAACTAACAAAATTCCAATAAGACCCCTACTGAAGATAATTAGCTTTCAAAACAACATGATTAAAAACTCCCCAACCTCAAATTATCTTTCAAAACCACATGATTAATTATCCAGAAAAAAATGTATATTAATTTTATAAAATCTTAAGATTAAATTAATATATTCTCTTAGTGGATTGAGGTCCTTACATTCTCAGACAGAAAAGTGCCTTAAAATAGTTCAGAATATATCTGAACAATCGAAGTTGGACTCAAGAGTGGCTGAAAAAGATCAGAATGTCATCGGCAAACCGTTGGTGAGAGATGGTAGGAAAATCCAGTCCCCGGGAGAAACCTTCCAGCAACCCAAATCTAAAACTCTCTGAATAAGATAACCCAACTCAATATAGATGCTAAAAGCATATGAATAAGAGTTAGAAGGTTATATTAAGCATATGAGTATGAGTTAGAAGGTTATATCTTTTTCCTAGTTGGATAAGGTAAGTTGTGGACCCCATCTTAAAGACTTTATAAATACACGAGGAAAACAATAGATTTCATTCTCTTAATTGCTAAAAATGCAGAGAATAAGAAAAGAAAGAGAGTGATCGTCCAACCTAGGGAAGAGAAAAAAGGAAGAAGAAGAAGGAGAAGAAGAGAGAGAATAACAATTGATTTTAAAAACCAGATTTTTGTAGGAGAAAACTTGTAAGTTGATCTTCCTTGATTCTTCTACATGCAAAAATCTCCTACTCTCTCTGTGCTAAACTGAATGTTTGCATGTCTATGGTTTGTGCATAGATTCTCTTAATGGTTACAGTTAATATACATGCTAATCCGTTGTTTGGGTGTTGATTTTTGTGTTTCGGATCTCTTTGTTTTATGTTATATGCAACAATGATGTGTTCTCTTGTGTATTATAGATCTAATCATTATTAGGACTAAAGAGACTCAAGTTCATGTCCATCAATCTCACTCAAAACAACTATTTATTATGGAGAACCCAAATGCTAGGCCTGATTGAAAGTCAAGATCTTATAAGAATTATCCATGGAGAAGTTCTACACTAGCAGAAATGATGACTGATCTAGACTCAACCCCAACAAACTAGAAAATGGTTATTAATCTACATCTCATTGCTTGGAGACGCTCGGATCATTTATTAAGTGGATGGATAACGGGTATCTTGAATGAAGATACTTTGAGTCTTGTAGTAAGACTTGAGTCCTCAGAAGTGGAATGGGTTGCTTTACATAATGCTTTTGCTCAAGATTCTCAAGAGAGGGAACATCTTACCCAAAAATTGCAAATGATTAAGAAAGGTACCTCAACCATGACTGAATATATTAGAGACTTCAAAAATATTTGTGATGATTTGGCTGCCATAAGCAAGCCAATTGAGGACAAAAAGAAGGTATTTTGGTTATTGAATGGTTTAGGCATAGAATACAAGGTTTTTGTCACCACTAGGCTTAAACCACCAACACCAAATAATAAGGAGATTATCCCATTTTTACAAAGTCATGAAACTTGAATCTCCACACTTGACTCACAAACTTCAAGTAATCATACGGCTACTTTTGTGAGTCAAAGAGGACGTGCTTACTCTCCACGGGGACGAGGAGGTAACTTTTTTTCTTCAAGAGGGAAAGGCTTCACCCAATTCGATCAACAAGGTAGGGGGAACCAAGCTTCTAATCCTCCACCTAATGACAGAAATCGAGAACCTCAATCACTTACTCCTACAGATAGTGGCAGATTCTTTGATTCTGGTCCTATTGTTCCATGTCAAATATGTGGTAAGAAAGGCCATACTGCACTCTGATGTTGGCACATGTTTAATCAATCATTTGCTCCAGATGATATTCCGTAGGCTCTTGCTGCTATGACCATCACAAATAGCTAGGATAGTGCATGGTTTCCAGGTACTGGAGCTTCTACACATATAACAGACAATCTAGGTACTTCGGTTAATTTGAGAACTTATAATGGTCATGATAATGTTATGATTGGCAATGATGATATGCTAAAAATATCTCATATTAGTGATGTCCTTCTTAATACTAAATATGGACAATTGATTGTGAAAAGTGTTCTTTTAGTACCCAAACTCAAGAAAATTCTCTTTTCCGTGTGTCAATTCACTTATGATAATTCATGTTGCTTTGAGTTCTCAAATGGTGATTTTGTCATAAAGGACAGGGCCACCAAGAAAATCATGATGAAGGGAAGTAGACGAGGTAATCTCTATGCACTTGATGGTGATCAAACAAAGGCTTTCTTTTCCAACTGACATCAAAGTGCAAATGAACGGGTATGGCATTGGAGACTTAGGCATCCACATTTGAAGGTGGTTCAATTTTTGAAAAAAGACAAATTGATTAAAGTTGATAATTGGGACATCAATAATACTATTTGTGATGGTTTTTAAATTGGAAAATCTTGTTGTTTACCATTTATCTCTATTGGATACTGTTCTGATAAACATATTTCTATTATTCATTCTGATTTGTGGGGTCCCACCCTAGTTATTTCTCATTATGGATATCGTTATTATGCTATATTTGTTGATAAGTATACTCGATTCACTTAGCTTTATCCCCTCAAGAATAAATCTGATTTCTTCCAATGTGTTCTTAATTTTCAAGCACTGGTAGAACAATAGTTTGATCAAAAGATCTTGGTGTTCCAATCTGATGGTGGAAGTGAGTCTGTGGATGGAGACTTTACAAGGCTTCTTAGTAAATTGGGGATTTTTCATCACATGTCTTTTCCTGGCACACCAGAACAGAATGGCATGGCTGAAAGGAAACACCGCAACATCACAGAACTTGGTCTTACTATGATGGCACAGTTAAAGGTCCCTAAACGGTTTTGGATTGATGATTTTTGTACAACAGTCTTTCGTATTAATTGATTGCCATCTTCAATAATAAGCACGTATTCACCATTTCAAAAATTATTTAGGAAAGATCCTGACTTCAGTTCCTTCAAAGTTTTTGGTAGCAAGTGCTTTCCATACCTACATTATACTTTAGAAAAGCTTGGACCTAAGTCACTACCTTGTGCTTTCCAAGTACAAAGGTTGTCGATGTTTGCACCCTCCTACATGTCATATATACACATCCAGGCATGTTATTTTTGATGAGCTGTAATAACCCAAACAAAACAATAGGGTTAATGTGTATATAATAGAAAATTAGGAGTTAGCTTAAATTTTAGTAACAACTGTCTTGTTTGACTTTTGACCATTTGTGATTGGTGGGTTGTACAAGATAGGAAACTAGGCACGTCACACACAATCATAACTTCCTAAGTTGAAACATGTGGAGAGGATCTTGTAGGAACTTTCAATACCCAATTAATGGATGATATTTAAAACTAGGAATTAGTAACAATTCTCTACAAACTAGAATAGTATAGAATTATATGTGTTTGTGTGTTAATTATGATGTTCTAATACTTGGTTGTATTATAGTACGATTCCATGTGTTAATTATGATGTTCTAAGACTTGATTGTATTATAGTATGATTCCATGTTAATCAATGTGTTAACCATGCTAATTAGATTTGATATGTCAAGATAAGTTTAGAACCATGGTAGGAACATCTAGTACGTTCATATAGGTGTTTGAATCATGTTAGATAGATCTAGCATATTGATGGGCTTAATTTCCAGATTTGTATGAGCATATATTTTTGATCCATGATTAGATTTGGTTCGGATGTTAATTGAATTGTTATATAGGATTTGATTGGTGTAGAATTATAATCTTGATGCATATTGACCATTTGAATAGATACAAACTAATTTGGATGCCAAAAAACTAGGGTTTACGAACCCAAAAATACCAAACACAGAGGGTCTTGTCGGTACCCACTGGTACACCGGTAAGGGTACCGACAGGAACTGTTTTATAGAGTATATAGAGCCATCGGCACCCATCAGTACACCGGTAAGGGTACCGATGAAATCCCAACATTGTTTTCTATAGACAGGGCTTTGGGGATGAAATCCCAACATTGGATTAAGGACTTCACCATTGGGCTTGAGGTTGTGACCCCACACATAATAGGATGATTGCAACTTAAGTTTAGACCATAGATTAATGTGATTGAACCTTGCGAACGTATGCTGTGTTATGTATGCTGTAATTGTGATTGATAGTGCATAAGTGCCATGTGTTGTGTTTGTATGCCATGATTGTGATTGATTGTGCATATGGATATGATTGCGAGTGATTGTACATGAATGACATGATTGTGATGGATTAATTGTAATGACTTGTGCATGTATAATTGGATTATGATTAGTTATGCATGTATGCTTTGGGAAAGGATTCCAGTGATGGTATCCTAAGGATTATCCGTGTGTCTAGGCACACGGATAGATTCTGAAGGATGTTTTCACCGGAGATCCTAATATTTATGATATGATTGAACTAGTTGACATGCATTTTGAGTAGTTCAATTGTGGATTGTGTTGTATGTTGGAAAGGATTGCTGTGATGGTATCCTAAGGATTATTCGTGTGTCTAGGCACACGGATAGCTTCCGAAGGGTGTTATCACCTGAGATCTTACTATTTGTGGGAAAGAATTCCTATGATGGTATCCTAAGGATTATCTGTGAGTTTAGGCACACAGATAGCTTCCGAAGAGTATTATCACCGAAAATCCTACTGATGTGATGTGATTGAACTAGTATGATATGATTGTGCACGATGGAGTGATTGTGATTAATTGTACAGTTTGTTGGAAAGGATGCTTGTGGTGATATCTTAAGGATTATCCGTGTGTGTAGGCACACATATAGCTTCCGAAGGATGATATCATTGGAGATCCTACTGTTTGTGATATGATTGAATTGGTTGAACTTGTATAGTATATAGTGCATGAATTATTGTGATTGATTGTGCATGCTAGTTGGAAACGATTCCTATAATGGTGTCCTAAGGATTATTCGTGTGTATGGGAGCACGGATAGCTTCCGAAGGGTGTTATCACCGGAGATCCGATTGTTTGTTGGATTTGTTATTGTGAGTAAGCATCCTCTGTGAAGGCCTTCCTAGGTTAAAATCCCTAAATGCTAGTGGGTAAACGTCCTCTGTGAAGGCCTCCCTGGGTGTTAATCCCTAAATGTTTGGAAATAGCTACGGGAATTACACTCGAGTGGGTAGAAAGTTCTATGGAACCATGTTGTACAACATGGGATTAAGAGTAGTATTCAGCTGTATTAAAGTGAATACCTTGCAATTGATATTTCTTGATAAGAGAGTTAGTATTTAGCTGTATTAAAGTGAATACCTTGCAATTGACATTGTTTGATAAGGGAGTCTCGTCTAGTTGTATTAAAATGGATGCCAATATAACTTGGAACCGACTGATCACCGAAAATTGCGTGTATTGTCTTAGGAATATTGTGGAACTTTTGAGTGTTGCCTTATTGATATGATTGTTATTGACTTGTTAGCATTGTATAGATACTGACTTGTGATTGAATCCGACCATGCTTCTTGTAATTGTTAGGTATTGCTACTATATACAGTAGTCAAATCCTGATTGTGTTGAGAGAGTGACAAACTTGTAAATTAAGTTATTTGATGAGGTGTATGGTTAGGATTTAGTTGTTTAATTGTGTGGCTTAGATTTAAACTAGAAAGGTGTTTGTCTTTAGTTGGTGTGAGGTGTAGGGTTAGATTTAGAGTTGTTGTGAATGAGTGGCTTAGATGAGAGTGGTTGGGGTGGTTAGAATTGGAAGGCTAAGATTAAAGTGGGTGAAATTGGATGGCTAGGATGAATTAGTAAGGTAGAGGGTGGAGATTGAGTTGGTGTGAATGGAAGGTTTGGATGGTGACATGTGTTAGGGTTTAGGTTTGAGAGGAGAAAAGAGAATCTCATCTCTTTTTCTCATTTTAGAGTTTTAAGATTTTTGGGTTTTGGCTTGGAGAACTGGAAGAAGAAGAAGATGGAGAAGGATTGCCATGCTAAGGATTTATCATGAGGATGCTTGCACTTTCTTGCATGTAAGTGGATATCTTCATGAATGTAGTTAGATTTCTTAGATTTCATGCTCTTTCCTTACTTTCATGTTCATGATACGTATGAATGAAATCAAACGTCTAAGGTAATAAGTTAGGACTCATTTTCATGTTTAAACTAGATTAAATGCATGATTATTAACCTTAGTTGATTTTTAGTTGGAGAATAAGGTTAGTTGCCTTAATCTTAGATGTAGTTTAATGCTAGGCTCTAGGATTGTATTTTAGTAGATCTTGGTAAATTATTGTCGGTTAGGAGTTTCCCTATGGTTGTGTAAGCTAATGAAGGAAAAACCCTTTGATTTTAGTCTGTTCGCAACGTTCGATGAACACTTAGGCGCGCCGAACGGTCGCCGAACATGAACTTCTGGGCCATAAGTGGACATCTAGGCGCACCGAAAGGTCGCCGTGGTTGAATGTCAGTCGAGAGGTCGCTAATGTAGCTTCAGGGCGCCAAAACTGGCTTCGATGCGCTGACAAGGCACCGAATGGGTCGTCGAGAAACTATGTTCTGGAATTGTCGCCGAATCTTAGGCGAGGTGCGTCGAATCCTATGCTGAAGACCCCGCCGAACCTACTGTGTAGGACCTAGGATTTTAGGTTGATAATTGTTGTACATTTGTGAGATGTGTAGTTAGTGGTGTGAATTAAATAACCTTATGTTAATAATGTAGATATTATTCATGATGTGAGTTAGTATAGTGTAGAGTAGTACAAAGTGACTGTGTAGGAGATACATGTATTAACTAGATCCCAATGCACCCTGTACACCAAGCAGTTGTAATCGTGTCTGTATGCCACATGCACATGCCATGCTATTAGTATAATTTTTACTTCTCAACTTAGGTTAGAATAATGAAAGATACGATTTTGAAAGGTTGACTTGGAATAATCAAACACTTGTAACTGTTTCCTCATGGAACTATGTACACACAGTGATGAAATGTAAGAGATTGAAAAAGATGATTAACACCTAAAATTAATGTTATATCTGGCACGAAAATGTATAAGTATCTTTATGAAACTATTTTCTTTGATTTAATTATGATGAATTGTGAAGTATGCTTCATGTGAATTGTAATGTTTACACCCTGTACACTATTACTTGAAGGCTTAGTTAGCGTGCACCTCATCACATGCACAACATTAACTTTTGACCATGGATTTGGTCTAAGAGTAACACCCTGTCCATAATCTGTAGTTGGAGGATTAATATTTATTACATGAGAATATGGTGACCTGGAAGTCAACATAAGTGTGAAGATTTAGCTTAGGTGGTTGAGAGACTGATCATCCCAATAGACCAATGATTATGTTCTCCCATGGTGCGGGATGGATCTGTGGCATAGATCCCAAGAGACATGAGGAAAGATGATAGGTGAGGACACCTTATGCGGTAAGACCCAATATCCGAATCATACGAGTGAACTCTGATCATTGATCAGTAGTGTATGGTTCTCTGAGGTGGTTCTGTGTGAAACCTTGGGATTCGTCCCTATGATCAAAAATGAGGTGAGGCGATTGTGTCCTCTAGGTCGAAGCCCCTAGAAACTAAGCTGTGCAAATAGAATAATCTGCTATTCAGTCCATTTATTGGGGGGTGGTTACTGTGTGTGCACCCTGGGATAGTATGATTGAGATCGTATGCTGGAACCATCATTAACTGCAGTAATCAGAAAGGATCTTATCTTTGGGTCATGGCCTGCTTAAAGGTTGATTGGTCTACCTGAATAACCACATAGATCCATGTAGATTAGAATGTTTGCATAGATCACATGTGGCGATAGTGGTAAGGTAGGTGCACAGCATGCATTAAATATTAAATTGACCTCATGCATCTAATTTTATTGTTTTTTGTATGGACTATAAGTATTGAGAATGGTATGTTTTCTAGGATAGTCTTATATATTCCTGAAGGTATCATACTTACTGGCTAGTGTAGCTCACGCTTTACAGCGACCACATTTCAGGTACATTAGACGAAGATCGAGATGAAGCCCTCGATGAGGATTTGACCGTAAATCTTATTTGATGAAGTAATGTAATAGCTAGTAATTGTATTAAATCTAAAATTTCTATTGATTAACGTTTATTTATATTTCATCTAATCATGGAATTGTAATATATTTATTTTATTTCAATTGTTATTGTATGGATTTAAATGTCAATCTTATCTTATAAATTCCCCTTAAGGAAACCCCAATACGTATATATATATATATATATCTTCTTGCGAGTCTGATAATGTAATTCCCATAGATGTAATCTTCTTTAGGATTTTTATTTAGGTATTTACCTAAACTATTATTAGGAATTGATTCGAAAATATTAGACTTGTTTATAATTCCGCTGCTTATATAAAGAGTAATCATATTGGATATTACTAAAGAACTTTAAAATCTCATAATTTGTATCTTAACATCCATTATATATTTAGCTCGATTTGGCTAGATATCGCTTGCCACTCCCGACTTTTATTTGGGGTGAAGCTTGCGAATTCAAATTTGGGATCTGTGTAATGACCCGAATCCTTGAAGTAATTTTCTTGAATTATTTTTACGTTAATAGCATGAATTAGCATTTAATTAATTTAAATTAATGGTGAGGTTTTATTTATATTAAGCTAAGTTGGTAAAAAGGGGTTATAAGGTAAATAGTTAAACTATGGGGTTAATATGGGAATAAAGGCTAATAAGGATTTAAGAAGGGTTAAGTGGGATTAGGGTTGCTAACCCTAATCTCTATAGAATGTGTTGGACGAAAATCAGAAAAGAGGAGTGCGGCAGATCAAACGTAAAGAGGAGAGCAGAAAAGGAGAAGAAGAGAAGTGAGAGAAGAGAGAGGGAAGAGTGTTGGAATAGAGAGGGAATGTGAAGAAAGAGGAAGAAGAAGAAGAAATCGGCTGAAGGTATTTGGGTGGTGTTTTTGCAGAAAAATCAGCAACCTACAAGATTTTGGAGCATCGATTCGTCATCGGAACCTACATTTTTAATTTCTAGCAGGTAAGTAGATTATTTGGATGGATTTGGATGATTTTCATAATGCTTGTTTGGTTAATAAATCTTGATTTGCTGAATGCATGAAATGCTTTGTATGATCTATGAATTATAAGAAGATGATTGTATGAATAGCAGTACATAGATAAGTGATTGTTGATGTCATGGATTTTATTTGTTTGATCTAAGTATGATGTTGGAAATGTATTGTTTTGGGTTCCTGGGTGTTAGATTTGCAAGTTAAAATGTTTTAGAATAGATTTTGTATTGATTTGATACAAGAATACGGAAGAACGAATGAACAGATCGAAGATTTCTGGGTTCGGTTGCACAGTCGATCGATCCGAAATTTCGATCGAGCAGAAAATGCGATCGAGCGGAAATAACGATCGAGCCCCAGTTTCCAGTGTTCACCAGTATTGAGGTTTTGAATTTGCTTATCATTGTATAATATGTTTTATGAGTCTTGGAAGGTTTGGGAAGCAAAGTGGAGTCCATAGTGATCTGTGATGATGGATGTAAGGCTA
>JAUPMG010175795.1:0-10498 GCA_031762675.1 Pachysandra terminalis
CCAGCAAAGCTCTTGAACAAATCCAGATCCTCCTGTATACATATATTAGATTTGAACAGGTCTTGGTTCCATCCATTGACATCTCTATCAAAACCATTAAATAAGAGGATCTAAAAAAAGTAAATTTGGCACTTTTTCAATCCATTTCCAGCCCCACTAGAAAAATTACATGAGAGCTTCTCAAAGAGGCATTGTTTATTCTAGAATCCTTTATGAAGCAATATGCTTCAATCAAAAGATCTTTCAGATTGCAAATGATCTGCTGCTGGGATCTATTTGTACAAATCGCAGCTGAAAACCCTGGTATGGGAGTTGCTTGAGCTCGTTCCCAAAATCGCAGTAGGAAGTGAAGAAGAAACAGCCAATCGATTTGAACAAGACGAAAACCCTCAACCATGTGAGTGTCGTGCGCGCAGGAGGAAGAGAAGAAGATGAACAGGTTTGAAGTAGTTCCCAAAATCGAGTAGGAAGAGAAGAAGATGAACATGTTTGCAATTTCAAAAAATTATCTTAAGGGCAATTTTGGTATTTCAATATTTTCACTGAATCTTAAATAGTTTTAAAGAATTTGAGCTAAGAACAAAAAGACTTTTTCAAAGCACTAAAACGTCATTTGTATCTTGTGCATTTCCCTTACCTTAAAAAACCCAATCTTTTTTGGGATTTAGTGATGCTTTACAAAAATAATAGAGATAAAGGCACAACAAAATGCCTTAAACCCAAAATACCCTTCTCTATTTAATTTGCTTAAAAAAAAAAACCAACTAAACTTTTATACTTCCCGAACTAAGAAGCTTTACTAATCAAATTGTACAAATGCCAAACCTGGCTGTTTACTAATCAATATCATACAGTTACCAGAAATTTATCAAATGCTCCACTAATATTCATTTCAGTGCACAGATAATAGGAAACTTGTGTATGTACAACAATGGCGGTGTCCTTGTGTCGCTCTTTCATTTCCCATCCACTGCTATTATTACTCTTCCTTCTAGTGCTCGGAGAGTGAAAGGTATAGACCCAATTAGAAAGCATTATCCGCTCCTCCATATCTTGGCTACAAGAGCATCTTTCACAAAGAACTCAAATAATGGCACCCCATGTTTATACTCTAACAGGCAATCCGACCCCTGTATCAGGGTGGGCAAGCATTAGAAGGGACAAGACACTTTGCAAATCTTTATTGCACGACTTCTCAAATATGGTGCAGCATACACGACAGTATCTGCTGTGCAATATGTCGAGAAAGACAACCACATACATTGGCCTTCTTAGCTAACATGCACTGGCCTGTGGTGTGAGAATCCCGAGGGCAAAATGATATTTTCGTACCTTGGGCTCACATCCGAGGGGTGAAAATATAATTTCGCCCCTAAGACTGTCTCATATCACAAGGCCGGCCTGTTAGCTATCTAATAGAGGATCCCGGCCCGTTTCAGTGATATCACCAACTCGACTTTGAGGAAAGCGGATCCTCTGTTAGGAGCCTAACAGAGTTTTTCCTGTTAGGTGCATAGAAGAGGAACATGTGTTCATGGGGACCCACCACTAAAACTGGTGACTTGCCAAACCGGTTAATGTGGTGGGCCCCTTAGGGTTCACTCTTTTCTAGGTTTTTTAATTTGGCAGGTCATCAGTTTTAGTGGTGGGCCCCATGGACGTGTTCCTCTCATGTGCACCTAACAGGAGAAACCTTGTTAGGCTCCTAATTGAGGATCCACTTCCAACTTTGGGTTGGTTATGGTTGAGTCTTATATTACTTTGGGTTGAAAAAAGCCAACCCGAATTAATACGATCTAGTTTTGGGTTTGAGCTTTGGATAACATGATCCGACCTGAAACTCAAGCCGAATTAATTCGATTAATAATATATATATAAATTTTAGAATTTAGGGATTTATAGAAACCCTTCTAAACTTCGGAAATGGTAAACATCTCTAAATATTTTTGCTTGATGCTTGAATATGGTTTAATAACCAATCTTGCTAGCCTCATATTTATGGTTTGGTAACAGTGTTTAATTACAATATACTTGTGTTGCAAATGGATGTGTTGGGTGAGCTAGATTTGATTTTTGAAGTATTTGTTCACTGTTCAAGTTGGTTTTAAGTCCAACTATATGACTCAAGTTGTGATTGTACTTGTCAAACCAAATTAGCTGGACCCAAAACAACCTGAAATTGCAATTTGGGTTGAGTTTATGGTTTATAAAACAAAATCGATTTGATATTTGGGTTTCATAGTTGGGGTTTCAAATTGGCTTGGGTTTGGGTCGACCTTCAAGGAGGTCTATTTGGATCGGATTGACCTCAACCCTAGCCAAATCGATCCAAGTTGCACCCCTATTCCTTACCCCTTTAGGGTTTCAAGGATTAGACCGATCCTATCCGGATCGGCCAGGACTGGTCCGATTCCAAGCCACGATACAACTATTGTATCAAGTGGCTATGGATCAGACCGGTCCAACCGATATAGATCCGAACCAATCCAGTGATTGGATCGGCCGATCCAACTAATCTAAAATTTATTTTATTTTATTTTTTTAATTTATAAAATGAACGATCCAATAGGTATTGGCCTGGATCGGTTCGATACCGACCGATACTGCCGGTCCAGCGACCGATACCACCGTTCCGCTAATGGAAATCGCAATTTCGGCGACCGGTATCGTCGTTCCGGTTACCAGTCCGGCAGATCAATTTTTTTTTTTAAAAACGATCTAAACTGTTTGGATTGGACACGGATCGGCTGATACCGGACCGGATCATAATTTAAAATTTCGCTGAAATTTCGCGAAATTTCGGTGTCGGATGTGGCGAATGAAACATAAAATTGCGTTTTTTCAGACTGAGGCGAAATTTCAGCGAAATATTTGTTCTTTGCCCAAAATTATTTCACCCGAAATATTCACTTTTTCGCCAAAATTTTCGACCAAAATTTCGGATATTTCAGCCGAAATAAATCATAAAATCTGGTTAAAGGTAAAAAAAAATGTAAACAACTGTATTTACAACTCTATAAATAGCATCAAATTCTCATACTTTTTACCATTAAAGGAAATCAAGAAATAAAGTTTAAAATTTCAATTTAAATTTTTATACATTGTATTTCTTTAGATGTTAGAAATTGAATCCAATATATTTGGATACTTATACACTTGTTGGATGTTGTAATATAAATGTTGTATTTATTAGTTGTAAATTTTTGTATTATTTCACATTATTAATCAAAATATTATTTATTTATTTTTTAAATTTGTTTGTTCATAAATAATATATATTTTAATGAAAATATCACTTTTTATTGCCTAACTTTATTATTTATATTTTAGAACTTATGACTTAGTACTTATTAAGTTAAGGAAAAAAAATATAAGAAAGACATTGGCTAAAATTATGCCTATATTAAAATACTTTAAATAAAAAAAGTGAATTTATTTTGGCCAAATATCCAAAACTTCGGCCAATTTCGGAGCATTATTTCGTCCATTTATTTTAATCAAAAATATTTTCTATCGAAATTTCGTCAAAATATCCAAAATTTCAAATATTTCGGTTTCATTTGGGCCTCCGAAATCTGTGAAATTTTCAAAATTTTAAACTATGGACTGGATCGGCGATCCGCGATCTCGAGAATAAAAACCACCTTATACCGTTTGGTCGTTCTAATCAGACACTCTTTTTTTTTTTTTTTTTTTTTTGGGTAAAATCAAACATTCTCTCTCCCCAATGTTTTGAAACTTTTAAAAGTGTTTGTTTAGTACTGATGACTCCTCAATTTGAAAATTCAAAATAAACCAATAAGATAATGCCATCTGGCACCTCCAGGCAAAATTCGTTTCTTTTCTCGCCATAAAAAATTTGTAACCGAATACGAGGAGACATATCTTATCCGAGGACGACTTTATGATCTAAATCTCAAGATTAAATAGAGACAATTTGATCATATTCCAAATCCGAGAATAGACTTTATGATCTAATCTCGAGACTGAATAGAGACAATTTGATCCTATTCCAAATCCGAGAATCAGACTTTATGATCTAACCTCGAGATCAGTGAGAGACTATTCAATCCTATTTGAACAAGAGTTACGATCCTTACGTAACTTCAGAGATTCATGTCGATTACATCAAAACCCTCACATACTGAAGGATTATCCAAAAGGCAATGACACTGCTTTAGTCATGGAGCAACATGGACTGCTTATATCCCAAGTCCTAAGAAAGGGGACTGTTTCAAGATAACCATGCATCAAGTATAAAGGCTCCCGAGATCGTATGTTGAGCCGTGCTACAATTTTAAAATGCGACCTGACCCGATATTGCGAAGTATTACACTCGTAATCGAGTTAAGATCACTTGATCCAAGGGATATCCTTAGAATATCTAACTTGAGGACAATGTCTCGAGTTTCTTAAGTCATTTGTATAATAAGACAAAAGAAAGGAGGGGGGGGGGGAATCGAGATCCACATGGGCGATGTCACATCAAAGGGGGGGGAATCGAGATACCTAAATGAATGGTGGCCCATAGAGAAGTCTCATCAAACCCATGACAGTTGTTCGTAGTTGATCAGATCCACATGGGCGATGTCACATCAAGGGACTAAGCACAAGGCAGAGATCGCTTGCATACTTATATAAAGTGACAGGTGATAGTTGAGGTATGGACCTGGACACCTATCGTGTCTAGCCCTCGATGACCAACACCTGTCACTTAAACCTTGTCTGAGAAATTTGGCTATAAAAGCCCTTATTTTCATTCAAACAAAGAATGACACTTGGTGCAAATGAGAACTGACTGACAGATTTGAGACCTCTGACTTAGAGATTTCTCTGCTTCCGTGCTATCTCTGAATTCATTCTTGTGGATCTTCAACTCTTCATTTTTTAGTCATTTGACCAAAAGGATAAAAGGAAATTTCGTATTGGAACGACTGTCAAAGGTTAAGTCATTTCGACATAGGCTTTTGAACCAACATTTCCCATTTAGTTAACTACTCAAAGAATGACATTTATCATGATGTTAATCCTTTTTGTTAATCGTTTTTGAGAATCAACAGTAATAAGGTTATTTCACCAAAAACAAGACAAAAACGCCGTCCCGACCTCAAGCAGCCCAAATCGCGACCTTACCAAATACCACAACAACACAAACTTACAAAAACAAGCATTCAAAAGAAACCGAAAGCCATTTATTACTTGTTTTTTCTCTCTCCCTCTCTCTACTTTTCTAATTCTAGAAGCCATTCTCTTTCTATGCTTCTAGAAGCCCGACAAAAGAAAGGTTAGCGTACATACCACTTTGAAAAGACGCCAACAAAAAGAATTCAACACCTCTAGGCCCTACGACCTACACCCACCATCTTTTCTTGATGATAGCATTTCGTCTGTTCCGAAGTAGCTTCCAACGGCCAAGTCTCTTTTAAAATTTCAAGTTTACATCTCAACAGACGTGGCGGTTCACAGCCGATGGTGCAGCTACTCTGAAACAGACGAAATGCTATCTCTTGATCTTTTTCTCTTCTTCTTCTTTCTCATTCAATATTTGAAGAACAAGAACTTCCCAGAATCATTAATTTCCCAGTACCCTTTATATTCTCTTCATCTCTTCTCAATCTACAACATATCCATCTCTTGCTTCTTATTTTATTTTTATAATTTATGATGTTTGCAAAGGAATCTGAGTTACAAGCAATGGGAGTAGATCAGTCACACAACCTTGATCTTCGTCAAAACCTTGAAGAAGAAGAAGAAGAAGAAGCACTTTCTCTCTGTGATCTTCCATTAACCAATGACAGAATAGACTGTGAGGATTGCTCCAAACGAGAGGGACGATCGCAATCGGATCAGGACTACTTCGAATTCTTCAGTGATGTAAGTGCAGAGATGTGCCCAGCAGAAGATGTCATCTTCTGTGGAAAACTCATCCCTTACAAAGAACCCATCATCGACCAAATTCAAACCCACAAGAGGAACTTTATACGAAGCCGATCGGATTCGTTAAACGAATCGCAGAGTTCTCGATCGGGTAATGCCAAAGATAGAGTAATAAGAATCAGTCGTTCTTTGGATTACCACAGGTTACATATATCTTCGAGTTTGATGAATTCTCCGGTGCCGTTACAGCCGATTGACCGGAAACCATCCGGTCAGTATGCGTCCCCGTCTCCGACGAAGCCTCGATGGAACGTATTAATGTTTGGGTTGGTGAAATTTCCGCCGGTGATGGAGCTGAAAGACATAAGGAACCGGCAGAACCGCCGGAACCCATCGTCTTTTTTCCGGGAGTTTGACGGAAGCGAAACGGTTTCCGTTAGTAAGGGAGAAGGGAAGGGAGCTTGGAGGCTGCTTCGAGCGTTGAGTTGCAAGGGCCGTGCAAACCGCGTCGTAACGGCGTCAATCAGTTGCATTTCACACGTGTGAATGGTCATATGCACACGTTTCTTTCGGCAATTTGAACTTCGGAGGAAGAGAGACCTCTTATTTTGACCAAAATACACCCTCATGAAAAGTGCTATCGGGACATCGCGGCCAATCACTGTGTTGACAGAGAAGGGTAGTTACGGTCAATGAGAAAATATGAACATCAGCGAGTATGATTCAACGTCGGGCTTCCTTCGTTTATGCCGTTACGTAGAAAGAAAGATACGCTACACTGACAGGACAGGACAGATGTTGCGTTCCCTCTCATTTCAGGGATGATGGAAAGTTTTTGAATTTTGGAAGGAAGGTTCGAAAATCACGAAATGTCGGAAAATGACAGAAATTATTATTTTTATCTTATTTTCATTTATGATAGATAATCAAGTTTATGAGAGAAAGCTAAATATTTTCTTAGTACTTATAACCATTGGATTATCAGACTTGTCAGCTTTTGGTAATTTGATCATAGTGGTAGGGAGGTGTTGGTGTAATGGTGGTGGGATAGTCTTGATGCATTGTTATACTTCAAACGGTTTCTTTTTTTTTTTTTTCTTTTAACTCTCACTTCCCTTCCATAATTTTCTATAAATTTTCAAGTAAATCTATTGTTATTTGTATTGTCATATCTTATTTGTATTTTATTTATTTGAGTTTGTGTTAGAAAATTCTTTAGAAAAGATGCAGTGCAACCGCACTTAATAGACAAGTGAGGAAGGTGGATTAAGTTCCAACTGAAAATGCAGTTCTTGACATGCCATTTCAACAAAGATAGTGCCCAAGAACTAGTGCTAAAGAAGAACCTCCCACATAGATATCTACACATCAAATTTCAGACAAAGATCATGAAGTTCAAACTATCAGAAGTCAACTACCAATGGTCATAATTCCATAGTTCTTTATGAGGCTTAAGAAGACAAAATCAACTTGGAGGTGTACAAATTGTAGCCATGTGAGCACTTAGTGTTTTCCCTTTCACAACAGCAAAAAATAAAGAAAAATCGTAGTGCACAAGTCATGCACTAACGGCCAGAAAAACTGAAGAGCTGAGAGAGAGAGAGAGAGAGAGAGAGAGAGAGAGAGAGAGGAGGGCCGTAAAAAAATATAGAAATGGCCCACAGAAAACCAAATAAGACTAAAGGAAGCCATCATCCAACATGTCTAGGAAGAGAGGGCTCGGAAACACCTCCTCCCTTCCCATCCCTGCTCTAGCCAAACGATCCGCCAAACAATTATCCGACCTCAGGGTATGAACAAATGAGGCATCAGTCGAGCAGCCCAGATATCTAGCCAAACGAACCAAATGAAACCAACGCCAATGGTACGAACGAGTGCCCCTCATCCAAGAAATAACTGATGTGGAATCTCCCTCCACCATCACCTGTGAGAGACCAAGAGCATGAACCTCCCTCAAACCTGCCAGGAACGCTAAAAGCTCAGCACGCGTGGAATTGCCAAAACCAGCCGGGCAAAAAAAATGTGAGAGATATGACAAAGATGATCCTTGAAAGCACCCCCATACCAGAGGGGCCCGGATTACCAAAAAATAAACCATCAAAGTTTATCTTTATGGTACCATATTCATCACACAAGTATCACAGATCACCTTTCGAGGTGGTCATCTCTCAGCGTATTCATAAGATGAATGTGGAACATTTATATTAACAATAGTTTTGCCAACTCTTTTGTTGAGTTGATTCACAAGTCAAAAAAAAAAAAAAATCTGAAGCAACCACTAGTGCCTCATCTTCACCTTCAAACCTGCACTAAGGTCAGCAGGTCTAACCTGAGTCAATTTTGTAGTGGTATCATTAATGTGTCTAATCAGTATTACTTCACAGTTTAATTCTTGAGTTATCTGTATGTCTAGGAAATGTGTGTTTGCAGTAGATGAGCTTAGGAGAAATGCAGGTTATTCCACTTAGAACATTAACCAATGCCATTATGATAACTAAATAAATAAAATTATATGGAGTTTCTAATAGATCTCTAGAGGTACAAAGAAAAGACTATTTATAAAAGCAAACCAATCTCTATAACTACTACTATCACATTACTGCATTAACACTACAAATGTACATGTAAAAATTACAAAATGAAGTTCATATACCACTCTTTAACCTCAACACCCTTTATACCAATCCACTTCTTAATAACATCTAAACACAGGCTGTAATTGCTTTGATCATCCAAAGCCTTTGTTGAGCTTACCATACCTTGAACGCAAAGCAGCTCTAAATTTAGAAACAACAATGGGCAAAGGGGAAGTACGACCAAATGCAAATAGACAATAAAAATAGAAGTTGTGGATACCCATAAGCAACATAAAATCAACCAAATGCAACAGTCCAAACCTAGTGTTTTCAATGTCTTCGACATGTCGATGATTTTGAAAGTGCCGACACGAAATGCAAGGGAAATTTGGCGATTTCCCTTTTCCATGCGACACGAGGGAAAAAATATATATATTTTTTAAAAAATCCTATAAAATTATGAAAACATAAATAAATATTTAGAAAAAATTATAGGAACAATCTATCTACTTTAATTGTATGTATTACTTTTTGACTTTTTGTACAACTGGAGTTTGGAACTAACAACTCGACACTACAACATCAATTCTAACTCCCCTCAACTAATGGTTTTGATTAAGGAAGTGTTTTTTTTTTTTTTTTGCATGTTTTGATGTATTAAGGTGTACTTAGGCCTCAATTATGCTTATCTAGGAGTTGGGATCAAAATTCCATAAAAAAACCTAAGATTTCTCTCGATTTTCCTCCATTTCCTATTTTTTCCCCAGATGTCGTGACAAGTTGCGAAATGTGACAGGTTTTACCAATTTGCGACATATCTTGCGACATCGACATTGCAAACCTTGTCCAAACCTAAATTCAACTATTTACTTCACTTAAATTGCCTTAGTCAGGTTAGATAAATGAAATTCACATACCCAAAAGCAACAAAACCAAACCAGAAATCCCGTCAAGACAAAACCCAAAATCACCACAATTAGATCATTCTTTCAAACTTAAATTTTAATCACTTCCTGCCAAACCTTCGTGAGTTATTCACCAATTGTTTTGAGGGCATATGATAAGTTCTTACAAAGGGAAAAGATATAAACAATTGCAAAGACTATGAACCATGAATCTGAAATATGTGAGGGAAAAGTTTTAAGCACATCATTTTATATTTTAGGAAAGAGAGGCCGATACTCACTGTTTCCTTTCTTGTTTCTCCTGCACTTATCGGGTATGTAACATAAACTAACAAAAACAAGTAGATACTTTTAAGTACTCATTACCAGCTAAATGAATATCAAAGTTGATCATTTTGATTTCATTCGTCGACAGAATAACATCAAACCAAGGATTTTACATTTAGTTTGGTTGTAGAGATAATCGATAAGCAATGGCTGTATAACAGAAGAAAAATGAAATAATATTGAACACCTACGATAATCGTCATTTTAGGTATTTCTTCTTCTTCTTTTTCCTCTTTGGTTTTGTTTATTGTTTGATAAGACTAAATTGAAGACAAATCTTTTGATTTGTCTGTATTGATTGTGTACAGGGTCCTTGAGTTTAGTGATGTGGGGTGATCATTGCCCACAATGAGGATGTCATCGACATAAATGAGCACAACAGTAAACGCTGTACCAGAGTGGCATACAAATAATGAGTAGTCGGCCTTGGATTGAAGGAAACCAGCATCTAATAAAGCAGTCGAGAGTTTAGCATACCATACAAAGATTTGTTAAGTTTGCATACACGTGTCTCCCCCTTTCGAGCAAATCCGGGTGGTAGGTCCATATAGACATCTTCGTCTAAATTGCCATGTAAAAAAGCATTGTAAACATCTAATTGATGTAGATGCCAGTGTTGATCAGAATGGCGGCAACAACCAAGAGGACCCGAACCGTTGTCAGTTTGGCAACGGGAGCAAAGGTTTCTTGGTAGTCTAAGCACTCCATTTGGCTATAACCTTTGGCGACCAGACGAGCCTTGTACCGTTCAATGGAACCATCAGAATTATACTTGATTTTGTAGATCCACTTGCAACCAATGGGTTGTTTATC
>JAUPMG010175804.1:9275-24151 GCA_031762675.1 Pachysandra terminalis
GAATAGTAAAATCTGATTCCTAGTAATTGCACTTACTATTATATTTAATATTAATTACATGGTATTTATCATATTTTCGTAGTTGCTCTTTGTAACATTTTTTCTGAGTTTTGGAAAATAGTAAAATCTGAAGTATATTCGTGGATGTAAGTACTATTTCTCGAACCATGTAAATCTATATTTTGTGTGTGCTTGATTACTTCTTTATCTCTTTAATCTTTCTTTTTTAACAAGATGATCATTGAGTTGAAAAACCCAACCCATTCAACTCCTTAAAACCCAGGTATTAAGGAGAGGGGAATTAAAGCCTTATAACTATAACATAAAAGAGGCGAAGTCAGGCGATGTGGGACACATTCCAACACACCTCCCTGGCTACAATACATAGCAGCAGTACACCGGACACAGATCCAACCACACTCTGATACCAAGTTCAAAAGCCCAGTCCATTCAACTCCTTAAAACTCGGTTATTAAAGAGAGGGGAGCTAAAGCTTTATAACCGGTACAAAATGGGCAAAGCCATGCGATGTGGGACACATTTCAACACATTGCAATGGTATTTCCTCTCATCCTTTGAGACATTGATAGAATACGAAGAATCTTTCAAATTCCCGTAAAATTTTCTAAGAGATGCAATCGGATTGACTTTTAGGCCATTTTCATCCCTTAAAATTGCGCAAAACGACTTGGGCCTGTCTAATCCAACATATTTTTTTGGAATACTAATGTCAATATTAACAGGGAAAGTTGGCTGAATCATATTCTCTTTACTCCGGACATCCACTCATGGCGGGTTTAATTTTATGGGAAGCCCTTTTTATTTTCTTTCGACAGTCGATAGCTATCAGGTCATGTTCTCAGTCGGAGTCACGGGCTAAGCAGTGGTTAGGATTTCTATTCTGGACGTGACCATGCATGAACCCACCAAGGACTACCAACCACCCCACCATCATCACTTTACTGATCATGCAAAAAGTAGGCAATTTTGTTATCACATGCGTCCAAGAGAATCCCCTTCACAAGTCTCTCCCTCTCAAACACACACATATTGAGATATAAGATGAAGAAACTAATATTATTTCATATTTTCGAGGAAGGTGAAATACATACTATCACAAATAAGAAACAAAATACATCACCACTTGAACATTGAAAAGCAGAAAACTTATTCACTCACCAAGAACACTTCAACCACAATCCTATATTCAAACTTCATTTCACCGAGGAAGAGGGAAATTAAAGATAGGATCAAGAAAGAAGATGAGAAGGCAGAGAGAGTTGCTTAGACACACTTGAAGTCAGTTGGGAGCTTCTTTCCACAGGTGTTTAGAAGTAAGCTGAGTGAGATCGGGATGTTGAGGTTGATGCCCAAAATATTAGCTTTAATGGCAGTGCAAAGGCAGATGGCTGCCTCAAGGTCGACCAGACCTTTGAGGAGGGTACAACATGGTGTGTCAGCAGGGTTGCCGATGATGACTCCTATCACCCCGCTGAGCAAATTGGCGCATACGCCTAGTTTTAGTACATCTCTAGGACATTTACCCTTGGATGAAGGCGTGGGAGAGGGAGTTGGCTTTGGCTTTGGCTTTGGCTTTGGCTTTGGCTTAGGAGGGTTTGGGCAGCTGCCACATGCACTGACAAGGGCAAAAAATAGAAGGTTAACTGCAAGGAAGAGAGCAATTGATGCAGAGCTCTTTGAAGCCATCTCCCAACCCTAATTGTTAACTTTTTTCGCAAGTAGTATAATACTAAGAGATAGTATTTTGTAGTGATGGATGGATTGGCAATGAAAGGTGGGTATTTATAGTATACAAGGAGGGATATTTTGTTGAATTGATGCTAACAGAAAATTATAATAAAAGCATAAAAATAAATCATACATTCATGTGTGACCTTGGACTTCTAGCTGGCAAAGCAAGTGATTGTAGGCAATGTTTTGGAGTTTTGTGTTGTGGGGAATGAAAATTTGACAATTTGACATGGCGTTCTTGGCTCTTTCACTAGTTAATTTCCCTTAAGAGTGGGTGTTTTTGAGTATTCATGGTAAAACAAGTTAAGGTAGAACACATCATCATCACTTGCTAAAGGTAATCACAAGTGATCATCAGTGATGGAAGGCTTAGGCTACATTTGGTCCGGCTTGTGCTTTTGGATAAGCACTCATTGGATAAGTAACTCAGTGAGAGCACTTATATCCACAGCAACAATAAACTGCTTACTTGAAGAAAATAGTGTTTGGCAAATACATTTATTTAAATGCTTATGAAAGTTTAGGGATAAAATATAGGTATTATGAAAATATTATTAAAGTTTACAAATAAAATTTATTTAAGTCCTTATGAAAGTATAGGGGTAAAATAGGTAATATAAAAATATTATTAGAGTTTAGAAATTGCTTCTCGTATAAGTGATAAGAAAATCTGGTTCTCAACAGCTTCTCCGTATGGGTAGCCCTCCTCTACTACTTATGGGTAAGCACTTACCCATTACGTGTTACCAAACACACTTTTAATTTTAAAAAGTGCTTTAATAAGCAATAAGCTGAAATAAGCACTTATATAAGCCAGGGCAAACGCAGCCTTAAACACATAATAGTTGGTACTATGAATTACACACTAGATCATTGCTCCCTCTGACCCAATGCCGAATTCTACTTCATTTCAGGCAGATCAATATTGACAATATTCTCTTACACTTTCTTCATTGCTCCCTCACCTTGGCATGTTCTAATTCCAACTTGCTTGCAAGAAGGGAGTGTCACGGACACTTAATCCTACTTGTCCAGCCTAACAAGTATTTTCCTTGTTATCGTTTCTTGTATATATTCACATTCGTATATATAGTTCTCGCATATAAGCGATTATACACACATTTCTATGTATTTAATGTACTAAATCAACATTGTATTGTGGATCTATTCTGTTATGTATTATCTATGTTTGCAATGAATATATGTAGCAAAATCTCCCCCTGGTCATTAGGGAATTATTAGGAGTAAATAGCAATATATAGAAGAATTGCCTTTTGCAAATTATTAGGGGTAAACCTATCGTTCCTCAAGTATGTGATACTCGATTTTGATGGATTATTGGGGTCAAATCTAGTGAGGACTTATTATCCTTAGTTAATTACTACCCAATTATCATGAAAGATCATGAATTCCTAACATGAAACTAATTCATAGCAGAGAAGATTAGCATAAAACTGGGGAACAATATAATATTAGGCCTATAATTTGGAGTCTAGCATGCATGGTTCACACGGTTGAAAGTGACGAGTAAAATAAAGAAAAAGAATGTTACTTCTTAGTATGAAAAGAAGAAAAATGAAGACATAGAGATAAGCTTTGAGTCAGATATTTATCAAAGGAAAATTCATACAAACTAGCTATTAAGTAGTAGCCCACAACAGGTTTTGGTTGCCTGCAAGTGGTGAGACTCGAATCAACCAAAAAATTTGGGAGAATCTATGGAAGCCTAGAAAAGATGGAAAAGCTATTAGCTCCGCAGCCATTCATATGTGGATATACTAAGAGAAATTTATGTGTTTGTGATAATATCAAGTGGGTAGGTTAGAGTCACCCAATAATCCAAAAGAAACCATTGAATATATATCTATCAAATCTTAATTTTTGATTGGATTTTTTTTTATTTTTTTGCTCCCATTTATCAGAAGAGATCCATGGTGAAATCTGGCCTTGTAGTACAGTGAAGGAAGTAATTTGACTTGGCATTGAAATTAATGGTTAATTGATATAATGGGTATAACAAGAAAAATAAATTGTTTATTATGGATTGTTTCAGGAAGTAAACCGTGAACGTATCTGTAATTGCAAGATATAACGAAGTATCTGGTGGTTGAGCCTCTCAAATCACACAGGATCCTGATGATGTGTGGGTGATGGTGGAAGGTTGGGACTGTCACTGGCTAACAGACCTTATTATCATTCAACATATAGGCTAATTTGTCCCACATTCCATGAATGATTAATCAAGAGATCAAACATTACTAATATTACTATAATAGGTCCATCCAGATTTTTTGATGTATGGGTCCAATTTGGATTATTGCCAAGTATAGTGAGTAGTGCCAGATTATTATGGGAAATCTGATGCCCCACACAAGAAGTTTGAGAGTACAGAATAGCCATACATGCTGCTGCATACAACCAGTGTACCCAAACTGTTCTTCACTTTTATGATTTGCACTAATTAATCAATCTTTTAAGCCATTAAGTAGACTTGATTGATCCCAACTATTAGAACAGTGAGGCAAAAGTTTTTCTAGTTGAGCTAACCCACACGGATTAGCTCAACTGGCAAACTCTCCAGCTCAGGTATATGTTAGAATTTGATTTAAAAAATTCAAATTTATGTTTTTATTTTCAAAACGGTTTTGGATTTAATGAAATTTCAGTTTTTGATATTTTTCTTTCAGTGGGGCAGTTTTAAATTATGTTTTATTGTGGGTGGGGGAATAGCCGTTTAGGCCTAATTAAGGCCCAAACGGCTAGTGCTTTGGGCTATAAAATGAGGGCCTCACCCTTTGTTGAGAGACACCAACTCAAAGCCAACAGATCTCCTCCTCTTTCTTCTATTCTTTTTCAAATTTTCTGCAATTTTTGTAAGTGCAGAATTTTTTTTTATTTTCTTCAAGTTTTATTCAAGTGCTACATAAGCTTCTTTGTCCTTAGTCCGGTATGACCGTGTAATCTACCGGAAGGAAAAACCGTTGAATCCTGAAAGCCGACCGCTAGACTCAGTACACTGCGGATACGATCCAAAAGGGGGTGAATTTGGTTTCAAGGACAGTGACATCGTCATGCCTTGGTTCATCAAAACAGATAAATTTTTATTTATTTTATTATAATTTTTGCCTAACCTTCTAAACTCATTCCATCTCTTTCCTCTTCTCATCTTGTCAATGGTAACATGATAAACCTCAAGATCTTATCTCTTGTTTTTACCAGCTAAATTCCTAACCAACCTTGCTTCACATGGGAACGTGCCCAGCTATTGTTTATAATTTGTTAAATTTCTTCTGAAATCAATTCGAGCTCTCTCTGCACTCTATAAATACCCACATGGCCAATCCTCCACCATCACATTTCACTATCAGCTAATACTGGTACTACTAACCGATAGTATAGTTTGAGAGATGGGTACTAAGAGCTCTTCATCATCTGTTCTCTTTCTCTCTTTCAACCTTCTCTTCTTTGCCCTAGTCAGTGGCTGTGGGACTTGCTTTAACCCTAAACCAACTCCAAACCCTAAACCTACACCCAACCCCACTCCTTCATCCAAGGGTAGCTGCCCCAGGGATGCCCTAAAACTAGGTGTCTGTGCCAATCTTCTTAATGGAGCTATTGGTGCGGTTGTCGGAAACCCACCGGACCACCCTTGTTGTTTCCTACTACAAGGACTTGTCGACTTTGAGGTTGCCGTGTGCCTTTGTACAGCCATCAAAGCAAACATCCTTGGCATTAACATCAACATACCCATTTCACTGAGCTTGCTAATCAATACATGTGGAAAGAAGCTCCCATCTGACTTCCAATGTGCCTAAGAAATTTCCTTCTTCATATGTCCCGACGGCATGGGAGCGTGAAGATCCCACTGGGATGTTTACTTCATCAAGCCTATGTCTTCTGTTGTTTGTTATGTGCTCAATTAATGTTCAATAACTCTTACAATGACAATATTAGAGTTCTCAATGTAATTCTTTGTGGCAATTTGGAGCTTCTGTTTTTCATAAACAATCCTTGTAACCTTCACAAACTATAAATGGGAAGTTCAAGGCTGGTTAACGAAATTTTCCTTTCATGGAGTACTACTCGATCATTTATATTCTTGTGGATGTTGAACCATTTGATATTCATTGTTGTTCCATTCTCTAACAGCTTAAGCTTTGGTTATTAACATGGTATCGGAGTGGGAGGTCATCTCTATCTCTTCTACCACCTTGAGGATCCCGTACTTGCAGAAGGGTGTTGAACAATTTGATATTCATTGTTGTGCCGTTCTCTTAACAGCTTAAGCTTTTAGAGTAAGTGCTTATTAACAATGGACACAGTCCACAAACTCAAAAGACAACAAATATCATCTAGCTGATAGTCCTACACCAAAGATTGGTATTCATGATCCATCATGGTCTGTTTCATTCCTCTTGAACAGTACTACAGATCAGTGGTTACAGCATAGTTATGATTTGGTAACATTCATAGCATAAGGACCCATCATCCATTTCATACTAATGAATGAAATAGGACTTAATATTTTCTTGTGAACTCACTTACTGAAATCATAATACTATCAGATTCCTACTCTCTCTCTCTCTCTCTCTCTCTCTCTCTCTCTCTCTCTACACATGCCAGATCTAAATGACCAAATTGAGCTTGTGAGTATCAGAGGATTATCCTAATACAAGAGGTGTAACAGTATATCATGCATGTGGGGAATTTTTGTCCTGTTTGGTGTTTCTTATTTGAAACAGTAATTTCAAAGTGATCCCTTTTATTAAATACCCTGATTATTGCAGAAGCATATCTTATTAAATTAGAAGAATTTTGAGACAAAGTGACAAACAGATAAATAACAGTTAGTAAAACATGGTCAATATATAATCAGTTTGGCTTTACGGGTGGCTCATATGGTGTGAAGGGGACAATTAAGCAGCGTTATTAAGGGTAGTGGACATGCTTTTGGTATAAGAGAATCTGAATAACATGTTCACCAGATTCTTTGGGTAGCCAACCCAGTCAACAACACAGTACTGGATGACGAAAGCCCTCATCACGCATCAGGCTTCCATGGGATGGGATTGGTATAAGAATAAGGCTCCAACTTGTAGATATGAGCTGCGTTTATCCAATTGAGAACTATTAAATTCAAAGCTAGAAGTAGAACGAAAACAGAACAACAAAGTAATGAGGTTTAGCTTAATGTGTCTATGTTCTTGGGAGAAAAAATTATAATACAATGTTGCAGTACAAAGTGGGAAGAAGAGAGAATAGGAAATGTGTGAGAATAGAAAGGAGAGAAGAATATGAAATATAGAAGAATGGAAAGAATGGGAGAGAACAAATGAGAGAATATATGGAGCATAATAAGGAACAATTGGGAGAGATTCATGGTTCCTTGATTAGCTCCAATACCCCCCCTTCAAGTTGGATCATGAATATTCAATATTCCTAACTTGCCAATTAAATGCTGAAAACGATTGCGACCCAATGCTTTCGTGAAAACGTCTGCTGCTTGTTCAGAAGTCTGTAAATAGGTTGTTGCAATGAGGCCGGATTGAATCTTTTCACAGATGGAGTGACATTCCAATTCAATGTGCTTGGTCCCTTCATGAAAGACAGGATTGGCAACAATGTGCAAGGCAGCTTTGTTATCACAATATATGGTGGCGGGGGCCGATCATGTGAAACTCCAAGATCTGTGAGAAGATATTTTAACCAGGTGATTTCACAATTGAGAGAAGCCATATCACGGTATTCGGCCTCAGTAGAAGAACGAGAGACAGTGGCATGCTTCTTGGTTTTCTAGGAAATGAGATTAGTACCTAGTATAGTACAGGAAATGAAGTGAAGTTGAGGAGGAAAACATGATGTCCTGGCCAGGTGCCCCTTTAAGGTAACGAAGCAATCGAACGACAGCACCATAGTGAGGCTGAAGTGGTTGATGCATGAATTGACTTGATATGTGGACAGTATAGGTGATGTCAGGTCGAGTGATCGTTAAATAAATCAAGTGATCAATAAGACGATGATAAGAAGAAGGATCGGCCAAGGGGGTACTATCTGTATTAGACAACTTCAGGTGTTGCTCCATTGGAAAATCAACAGGACGAGTTCCTAACATACCAGCATCCTGTAAAAGTTTAAGGGTGTACTTGCATTGGCTTTGAAAGATACCTTTGGAAGAGCGTGCAACCTCTATACCAAGAAAAAATTAAGAACACCGAAGTCCTTGATATGGAACTGAGATTGCAGGCTCTGCTTGAATTGATGAATGTCTTTGGGATTATCTCCAGTAATAATAATATCATCCACATAGATCAAGACATGAAGGCATTAATGAGCAGAGACTTTGCTAAAAAGAGAATAATCTGCACAGGATTGAGTGAAACTGGTAGCAATAAGGGATGAAGAGACCTTGGAGAACCAATTTCGAGAGGCTTGCTTCAAAACATACAGAGACTTTTGAAGCTTGCAAAGCATACCTCCATGATCTTTAGAAAATCCGGCGGAATTTTCATAAAGACTTCTTCATCTAGATCACCATGAAGAAAGGTGTTGTTGACATCAGGTTGATGAAGAGACCATTGCTTAATGGAGGCAACAACAAGTAAAAAATGAATTGTGGTCAATTTAGCGACAGGGGCGAAAGTCTCATGTTAATTCAACCCTTCCTTTTGTGTGTAGCCTTTAGCAACTAAACGCACCTTGTTGCGTTCAATAGAGCCATCAGGATGTTGTTTAATCTTGTAGACCCATTTGCATCCGATGGGTGTTTTTCTTGGGGGCAAAGGTGCCAAGAGCCATGTCTTGTTGTCTTCCAAAGCACAAATCTCAGCGGCCATGGCATCTCACCAATAAGGATAGTGCATGGAAGTGGTGAAATAAGTGGGTGTAATATGAGTGCTAATATGAGAAAGAAAAGTATAATGTGACAAAGAAAGACGATCATAAGATAAAAAATTAGATAGAGGATGAGCAGTACCTGAATTCGAGGAGGAAGTTGGAGCAGTAGACATGGTGGCAGATGAGCAATGACAATCCTACAAATAAGGTGGTGTATGAGTGGTGCAATTGGAGCGTCTTATGGTAGTCGTTGGAGCTGGTGATTGTTCAGATGGAGGTGAATGAGTGAGTGCCAGAGGTGAACTAATAGGTAAACAGATATCATGGTCAGGTTCAGAAGGGGGAAGTGGAAGAACAGGTGGTGAGGGAAACAATCAAAGGGTAATGTATTATAGAGAAATAAGTGCTCGTGAAACATGACATCGTGACTCACATAAACTGAGCGGGTCTCTAAATCATAAATGCGATAACCCTTTTGTGCAAATGGGTAGCCAATAAAAATCCCTAGACGGGAACGAGTATCAAACTTGTGATGAACATTGGGATTGTGTGCATAATAGAGGCAACCAAAAACACATAAGTTAGTGTAAGAAGGTGGTGAACCAAGCAAAATTTCATGGGGTCTTTTTTCAAATAAAAGAAGTGTTGGCATTTTGGTTATGAGGTAGGCAGCAGTAAGTACACAATCCCCTCAAAATTGCAAAGGTAGATGAGTCTGAAAATGCAAAGCATGAACAACCTCGAGGAGGTGACGGTGCTTACGCTCAGCCACCCCATTTTTTTTAGGGGTTGAGAACTGTGTTGGTGAAGGATACCATTATCTTTAAAAAAAATTGTTGCAATTCAGTTAACAATTATATTTATTTTTGATCAATAAAAAGAAATATCGTAGTAGAGTTGGTGTCTCAGATTTAAAACGCATAAAAAATACCCAAGTGTTGTGGGAAAAGTCATCAACAATGGTGAGAACGTAATGAGCACCAGATAGAGAAGGGGTCTAATATCCACCCCAAATATCACAATGAATTAAATTAAAAATCCAAGATGTAGAAATAGAACTAATAGGGAAAGGTAGCCTTGTTTGCTTTGCCAAGGGACTAATAGGCATACACAATTATCAGAAGATGAGAGAAAAGGTAGAGACCGATCCAAAAATTTCAACCGAGCAGGAGAAGGGTGACCTAGCCGCCAATGCCATGTATCAACCGAGCCATTGGATGAAGAAGAGACAAAATTTGCTGAGGGTCCTTCCAAGATATAAAGTTTGCCACATTGTTTACCCACTCCAATCGTCTTTCTTGGGGACTGGTCTTGGAAGATGCAAAAATCAGGAGAAAATGAGAAAATACAACGAAGTGAGCGGGTTAATTGACTAACGGATAATAAGTTATAACAAAAGGTTGAAACATAAAGAACATTTTGTAAGCACACTTTATCAGTCAATGTAACTGATCTGATATGAGAAATAGGAACAGGTTGGCCATTAGGCAAGATGATAAGGTGCATAGAGTCATGTAGAGAAAGAGAAGAAAAATATAATTTGGAACATGCCATGCATGTGGTGTCTTGCACCAGTGTCAATAATCCATTGAGAAGTAAAGGAACTTGATAAGCAAGCAACACTACTTGCAAGGTTGGTCATAGGAGAGGGAGCACATGTACTGAGTAAGGCCAAGAGTTGTTTGTACTGTGCTTGTGTGAGAGGTGGTACTGGAAAAGGTAGCAAGCCTGTGGAGTTGACGGTGGCTTGAGGAGTAGATGCATTTGCTGCTATTGTTCTAGGTGAGTGATCATCCTTTTGTTGTGGCTTTCGTGGGGGAAAACCATGGAGACGTTAACAACAGTCAATAGTGTGGTTTTCTCTACCACAATGTTCACACTTGAGTTTTGACCGAGATCTACCACGATTGTCACTAGATACGATGGCTTGAGGAAGAGGCAATGAGAGAAGCATCATCATTTGTTGGTGGTGCAGTGTGCAACTCTCGTTGCTTTTCTTCTTGAAACAAAAGAGAGTAAGCCCGATTCACAGTTGGAAAGGGGTCCATAAGAAGAATCTGACTTCTAATGGGAGCATAAGAATCATTCAACCCCATTAAAAATTGGATTACCATCTCTCATTGACGGATGTCGACAATGGTAGTGGAAGACCCACAAGTGTAGGCACAGTATTGTATGAAGATAACTCATTCCAGAAGGCTTTAAGGGTGGTGAAATAATGAGCCACAGAAGAGGTACCTTGTTGATAAGTTGCAATGGCATGAGAGATTTGAAAAATCCTTGGAGCATTCTGTTAGGAAAAACGAACATGTAGTTCAGACCATACTTCTTTGGCGGTATCTGCATACATGATGCTGATGGCAATGTCAATATGAACAGAATTTTGGAGCCATGAATACACCATTTGATTGCAGCATTTCCATTGTGAGGCTTTGGAATCAGTTGATTGGGGTTTAACAACAATACCATCATCGAAGCCATACTTGTGCTTGGTGAGAAGAGGCATTCTCATGGCTCGAGACAAGGTGGCATAGTTTGCTCATGTAAGAACTTGTGAGACAAGTGTTGTGCCAAGACTGTAAGACAGATGAAGAACATAAGGAGAGTTGAGGGGAATTGATGCCTCCCTAGGATTCGAACTCTCAACTTCTTGCTCTAATAGCATCTTAAATTCAAAGCTAGAAGTAGAACGAACACATAACACCAAAGTAACAAGGTTCGGCTTACTGTACCTACGTCCTCGGGAGAAAAACCCACACGCACAAATGTTGTTGTGCCTTAATTATTCAATGATTTATAATAAAATATTTTTTTTTGGAACAGGTAAATTCTGGGTTTTTATATATGAAGGAAATCAACAGTAGATTTCATACAAATCAGGTCCAGTAGGACCCGAGAACTAAAGGAAATAGACCACAGCAAATATGCTAACAGGCACACAAAGGATGGGAAGAGTCCCAACCAAAACTACCTTACAACAACAGTAAATCCGCAAACCATCATCAAGCTAACCCAACTAGCACCAGCATTATCAATATGCACAAAGGAAATACTAACACAACAACAACATTATCCTTCAAGAGCATTAGCCGGGGAACTCCAAAAATAAGTCGTAAACTTCAGGGACAGTGTAACACCAATAGACTAGTAGTCAGAAACATGGAAAGGGAAAATATGCAGCATGTACAGGGCAAATGCAGCAGTAGGCCAGAAAACCAGTAGCCAAATGAAGAGTAAATGCAGCACAATCAAAGAAACCAAGCGCATCAATAACCATCAGCAACAGGCACTGGCATCACAACCAATGACACCAAGCGCATCAATAACCATCAGCAATACCAACAAAGGATGAGCACACAGCAGCAGTCCAAAATAACACAATCTAGAAGAACATCACAACAAAAGTGAAGAGCAAGCAAGGCAAACCAATGCACAACAGGTTGCCCCGACTCAACCACATCACCAACAAAAGAAGAATTGCGAGAGCTGCAATAGAACAGCAGCCCCACACCTACCCTGCCCACACCATAACCACCCGCTTACCTCCCTCACCATGAAGTAACCCAGAAAGAATAGCAGTTGCATACATAAACCATTCCCACCTTCAAGGTTGTCTCACACCCCTCACCCCGGATCCACACACCAGCAATACCCAGAATAACCACACCACACACACACACACACACAACACCCATCAAAAGCACCAAATTGGCCGCGCCAGTACTTCCTGCCCAGAGTGTCGTTATGAAGGCTTTTCTTAATGTCATCAGGGAGCTCCTCGTATCTCCAAGATTTAACCTCATTCAGGTTGCCATATAACCCAGCCAAGGAGTCAGCTGGAGAATTGCATTCTCTAAAAACGTGCTTGAACTTCACCTCATCCAGTCTATGTTTCAGCTTCTGAATGTTGAACCACATATCTCTAACCTTCCATGCCACCTCAAAAATATTGGATTTGGATAAGATGATAACAGAATCCATAGAGTCCGTGGCAACACTTAATCTTTTGATATTGAGTCCAACAGCAAAATTTATTCCCACCAAGATAGCCTAGCTCATGATCAAGAACTTGACTAGGGGTTCTAGTCACCAAAAATCCTAGCACATACCATCCATTACTATCACGAATAACCCCTCCTGAACCAGCACCATTTGTGGATAATGATCCATCGCTATTCAGCATGTGCCAACCAGGAGGAGGAGCATCCCAACAGCAAGTTACCTCCCAGAGAGGAGTGAAATCCGCATTAATACCCCATTCCTCGCTGATGAGTTTGTTATCCACACTGTCTTGTATATTCTTCACGTGACCCGTTATACTGTCTCTAACATCCACACCAATCCTTTGGGTAATACCTTCCCAATCAAGGTAATTGTTTTGAAAAATCCGAGAGTTTCGTTCCTTCCATATGTGATACACCGTGGCTTTAAAACAATATTTCCGCATTCTGTTTCTTAGATCAGAACCAGCAAAGGATCTGCCACATGCTTTGACTTCATCATCCCATTGCTGAATTCCCCTGTTAAGCTTACATTTCTTGAGAATAAATGTCCAAATCTTGGAAGAAAATTCACAACCAAAAAATATGTGCTCATGAGTCTCAATACCTCCACGACATAGTACACAAGTAGTACTTATCCCCAGCCCAAACCTGGCAAGTCTGTCTTTGGTTAACAAATGTTTGTGGATAGCAAGCCAAGAAATGAAGGCGTGTTTGGGAATGTGGCCTGCAAACCACACTAGTTTATCCCACTCCACCTTGTTGCTTATGTTTCTAACCGTTTGCCAAGTTTCCTTGATGTTGAAGTTACCTAGCTGAGAAGGCATCCAAATGACTTTATCCATGGGATAGCAATTCCGAATAAGAATGTGTTCAATCCCAATCCACATATTATCAAATACGCCTTCGGTTCTAGACTGATACGACCACGCTCCATTAGTAATCAGCTTACTAACCTTATCAGTTATGAGCCACCCTTCTCTATGAATCTGTCTGAAGGATAGAGGTTTTTGAGAGGACCAAGCGTATGCCATTTGTCCCACCAAAGCCATGTAGATTCACCATCCAAAATTTGATACTCAATCAGATTTTTCACTTCCTCCCTACTCGTTAGAATTTTCCTCCAACTCCAATAACAAATAGTAGGAATTCTCAAAGACTAGAAATTCCTATCTTTAATGAGATGAGCCCACACCCAGCTAACCCAACAGGACTTTGCTCTGCTGATAACCAGCCAAACATACCTCATTATTGCAACTTTATTCCATTCAAAGAGATTGTAGATTCCTAGGCCACCTTCTTCTTTAGGTTTACACACCTTATCCCAAGCCATAGGTTGAATTTTTTTCTCCATCTTTGGGCCAGCCCATAAGAATTTTGCAAACAATCTATCTATGAGCCTGATCACTTTCTTAGGAATAATGAATGTATATAACCAATAAGTTTGTATGTTGAACAAGACGAACTTAATTAATTCCAGCCACCCAGCATAAGAGAGCACTCTACCTTTCCAAGATTTGAGTTTTCTTTCAACTCTCTCAATGAGCGGCAAACAATCTCTTATCCGAAGCTTTTTGGTAATTAGAGGTAATCTAAGATACTTCATTGGTTGGGACCTTACCAAGAATAAACCCCAGCCTTCCCACCAAGGCATCCCTTTGTTCCTAAAAAACAGAAGCCAATATGATTTCACTCTTTTTGGTATTGGCTTGAAGGCCAGCAACCAAATGAAACCAATTGAGACACCTTTTAACAAACTCAATAGAAGATAGATCAGCTTTAGAAAAAATAAACAGGTCATCGGCAAAGCTGACCATGCTAATTTTAAGAAAATCACATTTATCATGATAACTGAACCCTTGACTCATAGAATTAATATTGATATACCGGAACATGACTTCCATTACATGCACAAATAGGTAAGGGGACAAGGGGTCGCCTTGTCTCTGCCCTTCTTACCTTGAAAGAAGCCCACTAAACTCCCATTGATATTTAGGGAATAAGAAGTGGTGGATATACACTGTCTTATCCACTCCACAAGCAGATCAGGAAACTTCCATCTAGTGAGAATGTCAAGGATCAGATCCCATCTCACTGAGTCATAAGCTTTAAAGAAGTCAACTTTGATAGCACATCTAGACTTTCCTTGCTTAGTATTATAGTCATGAAGTAGCTTGTGAACGAGCAAAATATTGTCGCTTATTCTACGACCTGGAATAAAGGCAGATTGATAATCTCCAACCAGTGAGGTGATCACACTCTTCAATCTATTCGCTATCACTTTCGCAA
>JAUPMG010175805.1:0-10498 GCA_031762675.1 Pachysandra terminalis
TTCACAGTTATTTAGTTTCAATTTGTATGTAGCATATTTTCAAAATGGTTAATGATGTAAAATTTTCTCTTTTGTATTTTTCCCTTGCAATTTCAATTGAGCAAGTATCATGTTTGAAAAGTTTGTTCATTTTGCTTGATTTTGAAATTGTTCTTTTGTGTCATGCTATGTGATTCTGCTTGACTTTATCTTTTAGCTTATATTTAAATTATTATAGTCCAGTTTTTTATGACAGCACATTCTACCACTTATGTTCCTTCTCCTTTGCCTTGTTTGCTGTTGAAATCTGATTATCCACGTGTATTCATCTGTATTGAAATTGCACCCCCTTGACACCCCCCCCGCCTCTCTCTCTCTCTCTTTTATATATTGCACCTACTGATCCTGGCAGGATGGTATACTGTGTCAATAGCATAATTAATTCTGCTCCTTTTTTCAGTTATTGTATGTTGTGTTTCTTTCTAGGATCTAAGTGAGGTATCTCACTGTTTTGGTACCATTCTCTTTTCTTCTGACTGGTGGAAGAAATAATGTTGTTAATCCCAAATAGTTGGATAATCTTAGGATATGATAATGGTGATGATCCTTCTTTCATCTTCCACATTTTCTTTTTTTGTTCCCACTTGTCACCTTAGTTCGTAGTTTTAGTTCTTTTGATGTTGAATCTTTTGGTGTGTCTTTGTCTTAAGCTAACCTACTTAATTCATTCAGTCATGGTGTTTGGCCTTACAAATAAACTTCTTGAATCTTTTAAACTGTTACAGAGATAGAACAGATCACTTTCATAGCGATATCTATTTCTGCTTTCTCTTGAAGTTTGAGTCTGGGCCTTAGCAGATATGGCAGCTGAGCTTGTCAATTCAGCAACAAGTGATAAACTCAAAGAGATGGATTGGACCAAAAACATTGAAATCTGTGAATTAGTTGCACATGATCAAGGGTATAATATTCACTGCAACACTTATTTATTTTTCTTCATAAAAATTGGTGATTAATGGACTCGTTGTTATGATGGATAACATAATTTGTTAATATCTTTCCAATGTTTATTTAGGGACACTTCTGTATCTAGACAGACTTACATTATCTTGTATTGTTAACATAATTTGGTCATTATTCTTGTGTCATGATCTGTTTATACATCATTATCTGTTGACCATTTTAATCTGCATTTATGAGAGCGTTTGGCAATGGAAAAAAAGCTTTTTGAGGCTTTTTACAAATCCAAGAGAAATTTCATGAAGTCATGTAAGAGGCTCAAGTGACATGACTGCAAAGCAGTGTGAGAACAAAAAATGAGTTGGGTGTATTTCCTTGGATCTCCTAAGTATATTATTGTGCTCTAATATGATCTCGACGGTCTTCAAGAGCTTCTTTGTCGTTATCATGATGTTAGCTGGCTCTTGAAGCTCTATCACTGCTGCATGCTTCTTTCTTTTCAATCCTCCATCATTTCTCTTGGAAAGGGTTTAGAGATGGCTTGTCTGGCTGACTGCTTCTTCTTTATTGCACTAGATGGAGTGTGCATTCATATTGATACTGTTCATTTTGTGCCACGTTTTGACATATTGCTGGCTGTCCAACTTCCTTATTGAGGGGACATGAAAAACTTAGATTGGTTGTGAACCAGAAGGCTTAGGTGTAGGAAGGTTATGTCATGGTTCCTTGAGAGGCTGGTATGGAATTAACCCTGGCGTTGTGATTCTGGAGTAGCTGATTTACTGGAGTTAGCTTCTCTTTCTGAGTCTTTGAAGGAGGTTTTTGTTGACAACAATGTACCTAATACACGCATTTGGTGTCTCCATCCTAACGGGCCTTTCACTACACAATTTTTGTAGGGTCTTCTTTGGTGTGAAAGAATCACGTGCCTCTTAAAATTAGAGTATTTTTATGGACTACTGTTCTGGTTAACACAACAGATTTGCTCTAGAGAAGAAAGAGATTCCTAGCCTTATCCACTCATATGTGCTTCATGTGTAGGCGGCAGAGTGAGTGCATTGACCATTTATTTATCCATTGCATGGTGACTTCTGCGATTTGGTCGAGTTGTTCGAGGCAGAAATATATGTGATATGGGTGTTTTCCTCTTCAATTTAGGATTTTTGATAGTGAAGGTTTTATAGTTTGGGGGGTAAGAGGGCAAATCATGTACAGAAACTTGTTTTTTGCTGTGTTATGGTCTATTTGGAGGGAAAGTAATCATCACGTCTTTGAGGATGTGAGAGCTCCAATCCTTTCCATCTTTGATTTGACAATGGCTTTGTGCGCTTCATGGGTGAGACATCTTTCTAGTTCAGAGATTTTTCAATTTTGGATATTGTTAAAGATTGGGGGTTGATTGCATTGTCTACTCCTCAATCCTCACCCTACCATTTATTTATGCACTTAGCATCCTCCAAGGGAGGGGGTAACCAAGCTAAACTTCAACGGATCCTTTCTTGGCAATTCCATCCCCTCTAGGATGGGTGGGGTCTTTAGAGACTGTTATGATACGATTATTCTTCATGCCTATAGTGGTCCTTTTAGTGAAAGCAATGCCATGAGGGTTGAGATTCATTCATTGTTTACGGGCCTTAAAGAGGCTATTTCGCTTGGTTTCTCTACCCTTCATGTCCTCGTCCGTTAATTTTTGGATGTTTAGTGGCCAAGTCGGGTCATGGCACTTTCTTCACGTGTCAGATTAGCAAGATCTCTCTCCATTGGCACGAATCAATGTTTACAATGTTGCTGACATGTCCCCCATGTCGGGTGACATGCCCCCTATGTCAGGCAACATATCCCCCATTTCGAGCGACATGTCGCCAATCTGGACTAAGGAGACACAAAACATGAGGGTAAATCATTTTTACCCTGGTTTCGTGCAACATTGGTGACATGACGACGACATGGGGGCAAAATTTCAATTTTTTTCATTATTTCCTCCATGTCAAGAGACATGGGTGACATGGAAATTTAATTTCAATTTTCTTTGAAAAAATTAAAAAATGAAATAAATTGAAATAAATATTGTATGTTAGTAAATATTAACTATGAAATTGTTTAACTATTCTGCGAAATAAAAAAAAAAAATATATTGAAAAAATTTGAAATTATATTTTAAAATTGGTATGGTATGTATCTTATTTCCTTATTTTCATGTACTTTTAGTTGTGAGATGTGCAATGTATGAGGATATAGCTTAAGTAGATCATATTACATCAATTTTTACACAGCTTGCACACCCACAATGAGTAGTGAACCTCCCTCAAGCAATGTCCCTTGATATGTAGACGTTTGTTTTTGTATTGTTTGATGTATTATGATGTATTTAGACACTAATTAGAGTTGTTTAAAACTTGGGGGGAAAAACCCATCAAAACCCCCACATTTCCCTAGATTTCCCCATCATTTCCCCCAAATTTCCTTTTTTTCCCTTCATGTCGGTGACATGTTGATGACATGCCAGGCAACATCGACATGGAAAACCTTGGCACGAACATCTCGTTTTGCCATGTGAAGGGATCAGCTAATGGATTAGCTGATAGGTTAGCTTGATTGGGTATTCATAGAGACGAGATGTTCAGGTGTTTACCTTCAGAGAAGATATTACAGGGGGTGTGAGGTTTTGGGGTATTCAGATTATTGTGTAATAGGATTGTAGCTGTTCTCATTTGCTATTTTTTTTTTCATTTCTCTTGTTTTTTCGGCTTCTTTTTGGAGTCTGTTGTACTCTCTTTTGTTTTCCCCCTACTTATATCGTATCCGTCATTCATATATATATATATATAAAGCTTTACCCTTATATCCGCCACACTACATATGCTAAGCGTATCACAAGGTTTTCCTTATCCTGAGTCCTTCTGTCATCTTATCTGGGTCAGTATTCACAGTTCTTCTCCACCTTCATGACCCATAACAGCAGTTCCATTTCTGCATATACCTATGATTAGGTTGACGTTTCCTTGAATCCTCTTTGAGTGTTTTGACTAAAGTTTGATGGCAATGGGTGATTTGAATGGTAGCAAGATTTTCAGTGGTGCGGAGACCTGTGTGGTCAATGCCAGGCACATGATAAAGTCTTAATGTGTCATTCCCCATGAATCTCCTAAAGTGCATGTCCTATGTGGAAGCTTCTTATTGCATAATACTTATGGATGCATGAATATTTGCATAGAGCTTGTGGTTGGCACTACATAATCTTCCACGTCCCACAGTTTACTAACATATTATTTGATTTTTAATTTATGAATTGAGTTGAATATGTAATTGTGCAATGTTCTCTCTGATTATTGTCCGAGATCTGTGGTGACGTCCAAGCCTAGATGGACCAATCATCCAAAGCTTGTTGCTTTGTTTTCTACAGACTTTTCTGAGTTTTGACCTCTATAAATTCAACTAGAATAGCATCCTATTTTTGTTTGACTTTAACGATCAGCTGTTATGATTTAATGTGCACACACACACACACACACACACGTGTGTGTTTTTATTACATGCCCACTGCTAACTATTTTTTAAATGAATGTTAAATTGCTATTATTTAGTTCCTCACAACACTTAAATTCTTCTTTGCAACCTGTCCTACAAAAATATGAATACATTCTCCAACATCTGAATTAGCAAGTTGTAAAATTGATGACCTGTTTACCTTGTACTTTGGCCTGGAGGATTCTTTTGGGTGGGGGGAAAGGAGTTTTTGTCTAAATTTGTCCATCATTGTACTATCTTTCCATTTTTTTAATTTATTTTTATTTTTTTGTCTTCCATTCTAATTTGATTTTCCAAGCCCATTAGAATATCTTGAAATGCTTTTGACCTCTATGATAATGTAAAAAGAGGTAATGTTTAGTGATTATTATTCTTAGATGTGGAGCCTCTCATATTTGAATGATCACATGGGTGAAAGGTCTAGTATCTAGGTCCCATACATTTTTGGAAGTACTATCCATGAAATTTTAAGGGCAATCCACAACAACTTGCTTTATATGTCGTTTTATTTTTGGTAAGCACTTTACTTTATGTAATTTTTTCTTGATCTCAAAACTTTTTCAGAACCCCTGACAGATGGATCTTTTTTTTGATAATTAACCAGCAATATATATAAATATCAGAGAAAGAGCACAAAAAAACAGAAAAGTGCCAGCTTCTCAAGATGAGAACCAAGGCACAAGCAAGAAAGAAAAGTAAAGTACAAAAACAATGAACAAAGAATGAAGACAAAACTAGAAGGGATCAACATCTGTAAGGACCTCCCCAAAAATAATCACGCTCCGCTATCCACGATCTCATCAGACGAGAGGCCCACGAATAACTCCTCTCTACTAACCCCACTCCTAGCAAGCTGATCAGCCATGGTGTTCCCACCTCTCGGAATAAGTAAAATGGAAGCATGAACCAAGCTATCTAAGTACTTGGCCAGCCTGACGAGATGGGTGAATCTCCATGGACAGTTGGATCTTACCTAAATTTATTCTGTACATTTAGGCGACGAGGATTGAAGCAATTGTGTATTGAATTAGTGCATGATGACATGGATTTTTTTATGCTTCTAGGTGTTCTTTTTTCCTTATCTAACTTTATCTTATACATCTCATCATCATCATCATCATCATCATCATCATCATCATATGCCTTATCCCAACTAACTTTATTCTATACATCTGGGCGACAAAAAAGGATTGAAGCAATTATGCATTGAATTAGTGTCTGATGGCATTAATTTTTTATGCTTTTAAGTGTTCTTTTTCCTTGTATACTATATGGTGATAATTATAATATTTATTCACAACAAATTGATGAATATTTGTTCTAAGCAGTTGTAGTTAAGTGCATGGTGTAATGGATCGGCTCGGGACAAGTCGCGATCCCAACTCGATCCCGAATTTATTAACAATTCTCTGACTCAATCCGAAACCAAGTTAGATCGTCTGATCCAGACGATTTGACTCGGTTTCAGACGAGTCTGATCGGACGATCCAATATGGATGGTCCGGTTTCCCTCAAAATGTTTATTTTAAAAAAAAAAATTGGGTCATGTTTTGGATCTGCCGATTCCGCGTTGGATCACCGATCGAACTTGGTATCGGACTGGGACGATCCCCGATCCGATGTCGAGTTTAAACACTATGGTTAAGTGAGCTTTATATGGATAGGTTGCTTGCTTCCCTGCTTAAGAGATGTTATAAGTTAACATTCAGAGTGGAGGTTAAGTATTTTCGTCTTGTCATTCTCTTTAAATATCATATAATATTATCTATATATGAATATATTCACACGGTTCAGTTCTATCTCTTTATTTAATTTCAGTTAAAAAAAGATTTAGTTTTGATACATAAGCCTCCTTTTGTAAATGTGATATTCATTGTTTGGATTCAGCAGGAAAGCTAGAGAAGTCATTAAAGCAATAAAAAAGCGATTGGGGAATAAAAGCCCAAATACTCAACTTTTTGCAGTTTTGGTAAGTGCAGTCTCTTACTCTTTCTTTATTTATTTATATATGCATTTATATATATATATATATCCTGTCAAGAACTAAACCTGGAAATCTCAATGGAGTCCCCAAATTTAAAACGTAACTCTCACCCCATGTCCCTATGGGAGTGGAAAGCAATAATCAAAACATAAGCGGAAGTAAAATCAGTAGTTCTAATAAATAATTAAGTAAAAATTACAGATTTGATCCTTTTACATGAAATTGAATGAAAAATCTAAACCTCTAATACATTATCCCTATCATCTAAATCTCTACTCTTCTAATCCCAATCCAAAGCTCTCTCTTTACGTACTAGCCTTCAATCTTGAAAAATATAAAATCAACAAACATAAGCTGGGAGTTCGGGTGAGTAATCCTTCAAAGCAAGGTATTTACTCATATCCCAATATAATGAGAAAACATAATAAATATGTAAGTGATAATAATAGAATCTGAAATATATATGGTTAAAGATGAATATGGGTAGAATATCAAACAATAGATTGTTCTCTCCCAATCCTCAATTTTGGTATGTGCATCAATGGTCAATATCAATAGTGTAAGTGTCCTATTCTATATGCAAATTATATCAAGTGTATCATACACAAGATACTCACTAATATCAACAACCAATATGTTAATGCAAGGGTGCTGTTAAGTATGGAAATATAGTAAGTTCCCACATGATCGATCCGTCCTTGAGCAAGATGTCTTAACGAACCATCCCCCCCAAACAGGGCCACTCTTAAGGATAGGATATTCTATGTGTACATCATAGTTTCTAGGGGCTTCGATCAAGATGGCACAATTCCCCCACTTATTTTTGATCAAGGGCAAAATATCCAAGGGTCTACAAACGTGAAAGCTCCTCAGGGAATCATACATATTTAACAACTAATAGAAGGGTATCATGATTCGGCTATTGGGCATCATCTTGGTGAACTTTCCCTCATCTATCATCTTACCACAAGGATATTGGGACCCCCATACAAGACCTATCCCTCACCTTGAGTGAAAACAAGCATAATCCACTTATGGGACAGCAATGGTTAAATAAGTCAAATAGTCTACTATGTTGGTCTAAACCCGTGGATATTATATAGGGTATTAGACCAGGCCATCTCAGCACGGTAGTCCATATACACTCACAAATTCAGATTCTTTAATTAATGCAATGCATACACAATGATTCACAGGCATATATTCAACTCAGCAAACACATGAGCACAATCTCATGATTCTAGGCTATAGGAGCATATCTCATCATACACACATCTATTTAATACGAATACTTATCTAAGTATAACAACTATGATATGATTAATGTAACTAAGAAGTATTATCAATAATGAAACAATAATAATCTCTCACCATCCATTAAATAAGGATACTAGATACCACATACTAACATCACATAACATCTTATATATCAATTTCTGTACCTGGACATGCATATAAGGAGTGAATGGGGCTATTGGTTAGGTTCTAGGGTTATTCATTCATATATCTCGTAATATCACTTTAGCCAAGTTAATTCCTAATTGTCTAGAGCTTAGGTGTGGGGTAGCTATGAGTGTTGGCATTTTAGATAATGCCATTAATGAGAATAAATAGCATACTTATATAATCACAACCTTATACTATCAAGTTCACACCATTATGTATATCTAAACAAGCATATAATAAGGAGGTGAGAGAAAGAGGTCCGTAAAGAAGGAAGTGTAATAAATAATCTTGTTTGAACTACACTAACAACATACTCATTCTAATTAGGTCAAATTAAGCAAGTGTGTGAAGTTTCAGATCAAACGGATCAATTTGGCAAATCTCGGCAGACTGAGGGTCTGCTGAACTGGCTCGGTAGGGTTTCGGTGGACCTTTTGGTATGCCGAAGGGTCTGCCGAAGGCATCATTGGGTTTCTGGGTTGGTCAAACTGTCAGACTCGGTAGGGTGCTCGGTATGCCGAGTGTCAGGTTCGGTAGCCTTTTCAGAAGCTGGATATTTGGTCTGTGGTGTTCGGTAGGGTACTCGGTATGCCGACTGTGTTTCAGTAGCTTTTCCAGAAACTGTTATGCTGGTCTGAAGGGCTCGGTAGGCCTTTGGTATGTTGAGAAGGCTGCCGAAGTCTACTGGAAGGGGCTCAGTGGCCTATTCAGTATGCCAAAGAGGCTGCCGAAACTCAGGAGGCTCAAGTTTGATTTGGGATTTCTCCCAAGGGTCACTAACCACCTAGGGAGGCTTCGAAAGTAGGATTGGGGTCTGAGGGATTGGTCTACACCACGATTTCTTTGGTTACTTGGGTTCCAAGTTATGATTTTTGGGTTTTGTTTAAAGTGTAAGATCATGCACATTAAAGACTTTTAGATGAAGATACCTCTGGGTTCAATATTAGGAACGTGAGGAAAGGGTTAACACAATCATCATGAACTATCCTCATGATCACAACATTAAAATAAAAGTAAATACACAAAACTTTGAAAAAAACTCACATTATTGCTATATGGTTGCTCCTATGGTTGATTCTTCTTCTTCCTTGGGGTTTTCTGGAATACTCCTCTTACTCTAATTGATCTCCACGAAATTGTGTGTTTTCTAATGTCTTAATTTACTTAGTTACTCTTCCTTTTATAGGCTTGTAGAGCCAGGGTTGTGTTTTTAGAAACTCTTGCTGGAAACTGTCACATGGGTGCTCTGGGTTTCTATTTTCCTTTGGGAATTCAAATTTAAGTTGCTAATTAATTGGTAGAGACTTCTAGAAGATTCTTATTAGTCATGTGGGTTGTTTTAGGTCTTAAGCAATCCTATTAACCTTTCTAATTGTGTTTTCTTACTAAATTTCTTCGGGTTTCTACTCTACAGCTCATGCTTAGTCATCAGCCAATATTGCTGACCAAGTCATTTATGTTGACCAGATCAGTTTTAAATTTTTAATGACTAATTAGGATTTTGTGATTAACCAAATATATTGTGATTATTATATTTATTTAATTGTTGATTAATATTATTGATTTATTAAATTATAAATTTAAGTTGCTTACCAAATTACTGTTTTACCCTTTGGTTTCAAATTTATTGTTTTAAGAATTTTTAGGTTCTCGCATACACACACACACACACATGTATTATGTATGCATAGTTCGTTAGCTTTTTCGACATTGAAGATGGTACTTGCTATGAAGTTTGGTAAATGAGATGATCACATAACATCTTTATTCAAGTAGAAAGTAGGAGATTAGTGTGTATGTTCGAATCTTAAGTAAATACTGTCACATGCTGTTTACATATTCAATTGCAAACGTCACATACTTTGTGAAGCAAACATCAGGTTGATTTGTACATTGAGTTCGATAGATTTTTCTTTTTGCCATTGAATGTGGTATTCATGCTTGAATTTTACAAAATGAGATACATCTTCATTTAAGTAGAAAGCAAGAGACTACATAGTATTGATGTCAGATACTTTCTTATTAAGTATATGCTAACACATGCTTCTTATATCTGCAATGGGAACATCACATGCAAAATAATACGAACATCAGATTAATTTGTACATTGACAACACCAATGAAACTTTACACCTACAGCAATAATGCCTTTCCCAACTGCTTGGTGTTGGCAACATGAATCCTATTCTTCGGTTTTATCTCCACGTTATAATGGCCCATGCTGGGGCTGGGAGAAGTCAAAAAGTGGATTGCTGAATCTCCTCCATCCTATTTTCTTGGCATCTCCCCCTTTTTCCGGAGGCACAAACCTAATGACTAGCTAGTAACTGAACAGACTTCCTAGTAGTTCTAATTGGAAATACAGTTGATATTCTAGCTCCACCTTCTTACCGATTCTCCCTCCAGAACCTGAATGACTAGCTTGGATATCTTTACTGGCTTCACTATGGTATATTTACTGATGCTTCTACTAATTGCTACCATTTTTCTGAGGCAAGTGCGTTTAGTGCATGTAGGCTGTAGCCATGGTTCAAAATATCGTATCGAGGTAGCGTATCGGTCGGCTCGAAAACGGATACGTATCGAATATCGACACGGATA
>JAUPMG010175835.1:0-10498 GCA_031762675.1 Pachysandra terminalis
TGGTATTCAATTCAAGTCAATTCATGTGTAATGCATAAATAATTATGTAAAAGTACTTAATCAATCCAATCAACCATCCAATCATGCGATAACATCATCATAACTAACATATCATAATTTAGGAATAATCAGGAAACCAATATGCAGCATGAAACTTATCAACATTGGGCTGTCCGGCGGCCTAACCAGCACACCGGTTGACCACAGGCAACCTAGGCACGGGCTGATAATCACAAGTTGCAGATAGTGGTCCTACCGGCAGGTTATCCAGCCCACCGGTTGGCCACCGGTAGGCTAGGCAGAACATAAAACATTCAATGTGACAACTGGCAGGCTACCCGATACACCGGTTGGTCTGCCGGTTACACGTTAGGCCACTGGTAGGCTATCCGGCACACCGGTAGCCTATCGGATGTACCCTTGGGCTCACCGTAGACTAACCGGCACACCAGTTGCCTACCGGTTCTCCCAGAAACCAGTAATTAACAGAATTTAATAATTTTAAGTCAGAATTAGCCAAAACATTCTTCTTACACACATGTTAAAATTCAAATCTCAACCAAACCCAATAATAACATCAGTCAAAATAATAACTTACCTTCACAAGGATGATCTTGCATTAAAATCTAAAGTTTTAATGAAAACAATATGTTCTCGAGTTTGAATTCAATGTGCTATCTTATATCCAATGAATATTGCATCTCACCTAAATCCAAATCCAAAATAAAGAGTAATCGGATTACTTACAGTGCTTTAGCTCGTCGGATCTTCTTCTTCTTCTTCAACCTAGTTCAAATCTGAATTATTCTTCCTCCTAGTTTTAGCTCCAGCAATCTCCACACACTCTCTCTCTCTTAGAATTATAATCCACATATCCCTTAATGTTCTTATATAGTTTTTAATGTTTTCTCATAGTTAGTTTATGAGTTATACTTAGTTTAGGATTATGGTTGTGTTTATAGCCATTAGATTAGATTAGTTAATTTACAATCTTTAGATTCAAAGTGTACTAGTTCTAGTTGATTTTAATGATTGCTGTTATCTTACCTTATCCTAATTAGATTAGGTTCCTTGTCTTTTAATCCTAACCCTTTAATTAGTCTAAGTAATTCTAACCATTGATTTTTAAGTGTTTTAGTTATATTAGGAATACTAATAGGTGTTATAATCTTAATCTAGTGTCCTAGTTCCATTATAACTTAATCTTTAATTAACATGGTTTAATTAGCAAGAAAATTACCTATTTAATTAACCTAATTGGGCTCTAGTTTAGAAGGATCTTAGTCTTATTGAGCTTTACTTAAGTCCAACTAATTAATTATTAGTGCTAGGTTCTGTTTGGTTAGTTCTAGATTAATCTATTAAACTAGTTTTCTATTTAAGCTGAAATTCTTTATTAATGATTTATAATCCTTTATCTTATTATCCACTTTAGGTTAGTTGAATTTTTAGCCTTTAGATCTAAGATTAAAGGTTCCTACAAGATCATAGCCACACATTACAACTTAAAGAGTTTTGATTGTGTGTGATGCACTTCAGTTTCCTATTGTGCAGCCCACCAATCATAAGTAGTCAAAGTCAATATGTAACTAACTTCGAAAAATTTCAAAATCACCCATATTTTAATTACATTCTAACTCTTATACTTTCATTAATTATAAATTAATCCTTATAAAAGTTTAGGTTATTACATCTAATCCCGGTCTATTCAAGATGTCATCGTGAACCATCCCCCTATACAGGGCCACGAATAGGAGATTATTCTACTTGTAAATCGTAGTTTCTAGGGCTTCATTTCACCTAGTAGGCACAATCCCCATGCCTTATTTTCGATCATGGGGACATATCCCAGGGCATCACCTATGAACTCTCCCTTGTGGATCATAACAAAACCTGATCTACTAACAGAATTTCACTCGGTCATTTGTCCACAAGATAAGCATTGGTCTCACAAGACAAGAATCAATTTGGTCTATCGGGATAGCTAGTCCCTCAACACACAAGTAACATAGTCCATCCGGGACGTCCTCACTTATATTGCAATTTCTCATTACAATACCTTTCGGTTATGTCCATAAATTCCCAAAGGAAATATGGGGCCAAGTCAATGCATTAGACTTTCCCAAAGTCTCAATGCTACAAGGCATATGCAATGCAAAAGTGTCATGTGTAATTAACTATGCAAACAATATAGTGTATGAGCACGTGTAATATAACAAGTAATTTACCAGTAAAACATGCCTCGGATGAATTGGAATCAAAATCAAAATCACATATGTTAAGTAAACATAGGCATAGTTCCCTCAATGAACAAATATGCAAAATACATATCAATTTCAAATTCCAACTTCATAACGCTTCTAATCCATACATAATACAACTCTCTATAAAATTTCATAACCATTCGACCACTCTTGCAATTGTTGGTTTGCGACCTCCTAACCGACCCTTGCCAAAATTGCTCGGTTGACCCTTTGGTTGATTGAACTGCCTTCGGTTGCTCAACTAGAAAGCATCAAAAAAAGTCTCAAAGCTTGGTTAGGTTCTCGGTTAGTTGAACACCCTTTGGTGAACCAACCCAAGACCAACCAAAACCCATAAAACTTCGGTTAGCCGAACTGCTAACCGAAGCAACCCAGAAAACTTCGGTTAGGTGCTTGGTATGCCATTGAGTATACCGAAGCACATAAAACCCATAAATTTCCCTAGAAATCAACACATATGTTCATGGAATAAAATATCTAAATAAATCAAACATCACGAAATACAATTTCAAGAAAAACCCATGTTTTTGGAATACAATACAATCCACTCAATCATACTTTAAACTTTAAAGAATTTTTAGTTCACTTCACACACATATAAAACCCATAAATTTCATATGAACATGATCATACACAATTTAATAGTAGAAGTAAAGATTAGATATGTTTAGGCTATGTCATAATCATGGAACATGATATATATATATATATATATATATATGTATTCCATATCGAAAATAAAGTTCTATTTGAATACATACCTTGAATTGTCAATAGTGTTGAGTTGAACACTGTTTTCTACTTCTGCAAAAGCTGAATCTTCTGCAATTCTTCTCGTTTTAAATCCTCCAAGCTTTCCAATTTTCTTGTACAGCTGCTGCACTTTTCTTCCCTCTAACACTTTTGAGAATCATACACTCATACGATTACATCATGCCTTTATGTTGATTTTGATTAATTTAAATTAGATTAGGAATACTTATCTAATTAGAATTAGTATTAGCTTATCTACATTCTCAACCCTTAGGTTAGATAAGTAATTCCTACAAAATCCTAGTCATACATTATGACTTAAGAGAGTTATAATTGTGTGCGTTGCACTTAGTCTCCTACAGTACTATCCAATAATCACAACTTAGTCAAAGTCAAACATATTAGCTAATTTACTAAAATTTTTAAATCACTCCCTTATTTCTTATGAAATTACAATTTTAACCCTATGAATTTAATTGGATTCTTACAAGAATTCTCTCTTCTTTTCATCTCTTCTTCCTACAAAGATCTGGTTTTTCTATTAGGATTTCATATAAAGCCCTAGGTCGATTGATTGTGGATTCATTTTATGTGGTTCTAGTAATCACATATTCCGATGTAGGACGTTTTTCAGTTTGATAGAGATCTTCTACTGCAAATTCAGGTTCGTGTCCATTGAGGTACATGATTCGGGTTGTCTACAACCTTCATTGGTATCAGAGCCGCTGTGATACATCTTCGTTGGATTGAGGTATGTCGAGAAATCTTGTCTAATTAGCAATTTTCTATAGAAATCTACTACCTGCGTGTGCTCCTAGGTTGCTACATCTACGTGCGCACTCGGGCTACTCCACCTGTGCATGTGCCCCTGGGCTGCTACGCCTGCGCGCTTGCGCCTAGGCTGTTGTGCTTGCCCGCATGTGATTGGGCTACAACGCTTGTGCACACGCCCTTGGGCTGCTGCACCTGCACGCACACCCTTGGGCCTATGAGCTGGGCTGTCTGTGCTGGGTTGCCCATGCGCGCCATGTTGTGCTGGGTGTCATGCCCTGGATCCGACCTCTTATATCTCAAGGATATCCAAGGGATTAACTTTGGATCCAACAAATTGGATGCGGCCAAACCATAAAACCATCAATGTCGTCCATCAGATATACACTAAATATTAGCGGAAGGCTCATAAAATTAAAACCAAACTCATTTAAATACAACTACAATTAAGTTCCCCAACCATAAAACAATTGATTACAACTTAACTGCCCATAAGGATCAAGACATCATGTTCCAAATTTAAATAAACAAAACAAGATAGTAAATGCAGCATCTCATGGAAACAACAAACAGAATGCACAGTCTCTATCCACCAATCCAAGTTTGGAAACTCATCCTTGATGATCACCTGTTGCAAGTAGGGGTGAGCTTTGGAGGCTCAATAGGATAATTCAAGGAACTATACTTCTAATTACTATCACAGTCATATAATAATACTCACTTCATGCAATCCATATATGAAAACATGTTGCTAACATTACACTCATAATATTGATAATCAACTATCAACCTTATATACATAACTATAATAGGGAGCAAATTAGTTTCATATTCATAACAATGACATACAACAATCCATTTATACTCATAACAATGATACCCTATAACCATCTCATACACATAATAGTACTTTACAACAACCATCTCATACCCATAATCATTCTCGTAATAGTGATATACCATAACCACCTCATCCTCATAATCATCCTCATAGCAGTGCTAGATCACAATCATCTCCTCCTCATAATAGTAATACACAACAATCAACACCCATAGTAAGTTAAATAACACACAACATCCCCATCATTAAGTGAATATTTAATTGAATCAAGCATATGCACACATGAATATTGAACCTCATCCAATCACAATTAGAATTCCAAATAACATACCACACCAATCAGTAACATATGCACATGGGTATGAGTCAAGCATATGATGAAATGACAAATACTCACAAGAATGATGATGATGATGATGATGAAAGTATATGATGCATAATGTTCGTGATAAAGTGATGTGAATGGAATGAATGCAAGTGTGGGGTGTTAGGCATTGCCTAACCATGAAACAACTCTCATCTCTTTCAAGGAATTCTACCCAAGGAATGTGCTAAAACATAAACTGGCCATTTCCTTTCAGGGGTTGGATACTCAAAGGTAGGAAAACACTATAAAACATTTCCTTTTTAGGGACATGTTAACCCATGGTAGAAACCACCACTTTTCCTTTCAGGGGACATGTTAACCCATAGTTGAAACCGCTACATTTCCTTTTAGGGGATATTAACCCATGGTTGAAACCACCACATTTCCTTTTAGGAATTGGATACCCAAAGGAAGGAATAGCCATAAAACAGACTCATCCATACACCTTCTCAACAGACTGTCACGACTCGATCCCAGGGTATACCCCTCAAGGGTCACCTATTAGAATCCCGCGACGCAACTCTCACCCCCTCCACAAGAGGTGGCAAACAAGTGAATAATCAAGAGACAAATCTAAATAATATTAAATACTAGATATATCTTACCAGGATCATTACTAACCATTACAAAGATGGAGCTTCTACCCAAGCCCACTAGCTATCTATCATAGTCAGCAACAACTTGAAAAATATATATCCACGAGGGTAAGCTATAAAGCCACGAGTAAACCCACAATAACCAAGTATTTACTCAGAAACACAAAACAGTAATAAATATGGAATACCAAATAAGTGGATTATGATAATACATAATAGTTCTCGATCTCCATGTCATTATGTTCTTAACTATCATGAATCAGCTTATGATTATGGTGATAGTTCATTACAAGTATTTATGTAATTCAATTCATAATTTTATTATGAGTGATTGACTGTATTATCAATTCATTTCTCACATTCATATGATTCTGCATGTTGAATACACTTAACTCTACTGTCATCATCTTATAGTTATCTGTTATGAAGTCTTATTCATAAAGTGATTATTACTCTCAACAGTTCTAATCTTTTATCGGATTAGTCCTTGTCTTAATTACCATTCATTCTTCTATCTTTGTAATACTATCTACAGTGTTCTCATGAATCTAACCTTATTAACTACCTTACACTGTTCAAATAGTAATCTGAATCCTACATTAACGTCTAAAAGTTACAACCTTAAATATCGCTAACAATTTAATCAAACATAACACTTCATTCAGCACACTATGCAGTTCTCTCATCCATACTCACTGGGATTTGGTATCATGCCTAATAGTCCGCTCACAACTACATACTAATATGATGCAGTATGCTCCATGCTCACTCTCTCGAGAGTCAAGTCTCCCCTTTTCACAATATCAGTACAATCGCAACCACATGATATGCATGCTATTATTACCGTTATGATCACTGGATGCTCATGCTTGATCCGGACTGCAACACCATGTAACTCACTCTAGGAGTCATGACCCCTTTTGGGCTAAGGATGCCTTGCCGATTCTGTGTGCACAACACAGTTTTAGGGAGTCACAACCCATGGGGAGTCATGCCCCACCTTTATTTTTTTTATCATGGGACGAATTATGGGGCTCACCAAGATATTCCCCGAGCACATCTCAGTTCATAGCATCCAACCGTTTATTAATAAATAAATAAACATCTGGGTCTATTGGACATCTTTGGTCCTCACCCTATCTCTGGGCCTATTGGACATCTCTGGTCCTCACCATATCTCTTGGCCTCTTGTACATCTCTGGTCCTCACACTATCTCTAGGCCTATTGGACATCTTTGTCCTCACCCTCACTTTGTCTCTCGAGGCATCATCCCAACTCACTCTCGAGTTGAGTCAACACTGGTCATCTCGACCATGAAGTCACATGCAAGGCTTTAGCATTGATTTCAATTATATTTAACTAATGCAGTACGCAAACAACATAATTAACTAGGAACCAAATGATGATCATCAACGAAAACTATCCACGCGCCCATACACGCAGATAATCCGATTGGATACCATCATAAGTTTCCTGGATGTCCAACATAGGCACAACCATTCACATCATCAAACATCATGGATTTGCATCTCCATGTCTAACACACTTAGAAGCATTCACGAGTCATCATACACGTGCATCACACTCATACTTGTCCCCAAAAAACATAATACTAATATCATGATTATATGAAATGAACAGATATAACCAAATGTTTCAAGGACTTACAACATAAGCCTTTAATCCACAACACTATGTCTTATGCTCATCATTAAGCATAAACATCAAACACAATACATATCTCATGCTGTGCATAAAAAGCCATGCAAGGGTAATCGTGCTCTTACATGGTCTCACACCATACTATTCCTCATAGCATAGGGTTAAGTCTATGCGTTATGTCATCTAATACTATGCCATTATCAGGGTACTGAAGTGTATTAGGTTCTATAGTCTATATCAGCAGGTCCAGGTAGGTTTCTACCAACCTCAAACCTCACAACAGGCCTCACTCTAGTCTCAGTGAATCTATGCTGACACCAGGGTTCAGTATCAACGCTAGTCCAACTCAAACATCTGCCACCCCATTAGGTGCTCCTATGAGCATAGTGGTGGTATACAAGTTTTAGCCACTCACATCTAGCTCTAAACAACTCCAATGCACATCCTCAGGTCTCCTCACACGAGGCACAAGGTCTGAGTCTCATATTAGGTCGGGTCAACAACCTAGTTAGTATACTGGTACTTCCCAGTCCCCCAAACTCTCACAATCTCATCATTCATTGGTGGGTCCATCAGTGGAAGTAGTCCGCCTTAGTACCCCAAAGTATCCCTCAAAGAATCCCACAAACAAGCCCTGTCGGTGGGTCATTGGTGAGTTCGTCAGTGGACGGACAGGGTTTGGTTGGTGGACCGAGCCCCATAAGTCAACAAGAGTTTCAATGGTCGGTGGGTTCGTCGGTGGACCGACACCCGCCAATGGAATCGTCGGTGGACTGATGGGGTTTGCCAACGGCCACAAGATGGTCTCTGTCGGTGGGTTGGTCGGTGGACCGACCACCCGCCGACGGTCTCCTCGGTGGATGCGTCGGTGGACCGATGGGATCCACTGACAGACTCTAGACTACATAGGTTGTGCTCCTGTCGGTGGGTGCCTCGGTGGACTGAGGATCCCCCGACGAATCTGGTTGGCGGATGCTTCGGCGGACCAAGCATCCACCGATGGGTCTAATCTCCAAATACCTAGGTCCCTGCCGGCGGATTCCTCGGTGGACCGAGGATCCCTCGACGAGTCTGGTCACAGTAGGGTCACTGTCGATGGATGCTTCGGCGGGATCCACCGACGGACACGATTTGAGGATTTTCTGGGTTCTCTGAATTTCTCCTAATTAATTCTAGGTCAAACCAACACATTAAAATAGGTCCAAAAACATTCTATAAACATTCCTACACATAATTTAACATTCAAAATCAATTATATGATTGAATCAACACTTTTATTTGTTTGGGTTAAGATTATAAACCATAGGTGAGTATATTATCCTAAATTCATATTCATCACATTTGAGTCACATTAACTATCATTCATGCATGATTATTGCTAACAATTAACACATTCAACATGTAGAATAGTTCTATACGAACTGGCATTTGGGTTTTTGCCCAAATACCTAAGAAATTGTGAGATTACTCGCCTGAATCGTCGTAGCCATGTGTTCCTCGTTAGGCCTGTCAATGGATCGGATTATGATCCGAATCCGAAATAATCGAATCAAATTTGGATATCTATAGATCCGATTCGATTATGATTATATATATATATATATATATATAAACTAAAAAGACAAACCCTGCCTTTTTGGCTTTCTCTATCTGAGAGACTGAGTCATTTGACTATCCCTATCCCTCTCGTTCTCTTCTCTCCCTTTCATTCTACGGTTCTACCCTGTGGCTAACGGAAACCCTCCGGCGGTAATCATACTTCGACGAGCTGGTAAGAGTTTTTTTTCCTCTTGTTTATTCATTTCTTCTTCTTCTTCTTCCTAAACAAATCCCTGTATAAACAAATAAAATAAAAAACCGTTCAACCCCAATCCGTTTACAGGAACACCTGACCCCTCCTTCAAACCCTATGTTTCATCCCTATGAGAACCCAAATCAAAACCCTATATTAATTTTTTTTCCAAACCAAATCGAACCCAGATTCGCCTGTTCGCAGTTCGCCCATTGCAAAATCCAACAACAAAAAAAACCTTTGCAAAACCCAAGAAAAACCTCTAAGGCTCTAACCGAAACCCTCAAAACTTACTTGGAAACCTGCAAAACCCCAACTTCTTTCCTGTTCATCCTAAACCCCAAAACCCCAAATTCTTTCCTATTCTTCCTTCCCTAAAGCCCTAAATCCTACAAAAGAATACCCCATCTCTGTAAACTGCGTGTACTTGGTATTCGAATCGGATTTCGGATTCAGATTTCTGATCATAATCGAAATCGAATTTGAATTCAATTTATGGAGATCTGTCGGATTCAGATTCGAATTCGGATCGAGTTGAATTCTTAACGGATCGAATTCGGATTCATCAAAATTCGATTCGAATCCGATCCATTACAGGCCTATTCCTCGTGCTCCATCTTCCGTTGACGCATTCCTCTTCGATTGCCGATGCTCCGAGCTGCTCCTTTGCATTGCCTTGATGTGAAACTCTCCTCTTCAAGCTCTAGGTTCTCCTCCTCCTCCTCCTCCTCCTCTCTCTCTCTCTCTCTCTCTCTCTCAATCTCAGCCAAAATGTAGGGTTATGAGACAAAAGGGAGTATTTATACTACTCACTATAAGTTAAGGTTCTGTTTGATATGCACAACCTGGGTTTTCACTTAATTGGTGACCTAACCCAAGTCTCAAGATTTTACCACCTAATTCTAAGTTTGAGGTTGTCTCGCACCATGTTCTACTCATCTCTGGGTCAAACTCACTGGTCCAACCTCACTCACCTAACAAATGACTAAACTACCCTTTCTAGATTCACGAAAATTTTCAGGCTGTTACACAGACCCTCCTAGGAGTTCTAGAAAAACATACAATGATCACTCTGCGATCACTCTTACATTCAGATACACAGTGATCACTCTTAAATTTACATACACAATGATAGGGTCACATAGGGTCCCCACACATCACACTTGCACATCACATGTAATTCATACTCACAACTCCCATACCTTATATTCAACCATAATACACACCAAAATTACATCATACACTCTCAAAACTCAGAACATACCATCACATGTCACAGTATACCACCGATTGAGGCAATGAAGCCTATGGTTGCACAAATCACCAAAGACACTTCAATATGAAAAAAACCAACCTTGCACACAAGTTCACTAGGTCAAGAAATAGCTGCCCACCAAAGATTGCACCTATTGGGCTTCGGTCCCTTTTTAGGGTCGACTGCCAGGTAGACC
>JAUPMG010175846.1:0-10498 GCA_031762675.1 Pachysandra terminalis
ATTTTATATGGATAGTGCAATAGAGGACAAGATTTGTGATCTCTATGATCTATATGTTGAGGTACTGAATTTTGTCCGTTTTAATCATTTGCTTTTGCTATAGTTCTTCTTCTTCCTTTTTTTTTTTGGTTCTGTGCTTAAAGATTGATGATTTTAGGGGATGGATGAAGACAAGGGTCCACGAATCAGAAAGCTGTATGTTGAGGTAATACATATCACCATATTTCTTTATTGTTAGTTACAATTGTGTATTCGTTCTAGGTTTTGCACAACTGCATTAATTTTCCAATCTTGATTAAGAATAATGTGAAGCACTCGTCTGCATGTTCTCTCTTTAAAATATTATGTTCAAAAGAATGGGAGCTCAATTTAAAATTTGCAATGATTTAATAAAACACGTTTTTTTTCCATAAGCAGGCTACATAAATTGAAGTTTTTACTAGTATGCTATATGAAATATGAAATTCTGCCTAACTAATTTTTTGCACAATTTGTATTCCTCAAATATTGCACCTGCTTAAATTCTTTGATGTTTTCTATGTCACATTATATCTTATTCTTAAATAAAATTCTTTGTTATTTGTAAAAAGAAAGTTTAGGTTGATGCCATCATTTTCAGTGCTTCGATCCAACTATATGGAGTTTTTTTTTGATCAGTAAAATTTAATATCTATTCAAAAGGCTCTAAGACCAAAGCTTTACAATAAGGTATTTTCTATACATAATAAAGCCCAAAAACAAGTATTGCACCTATACCAAGCTATTTGTATCCCATCTCATACCCCATTTACCATCAAATTCAGTATAGCCCCCAAATTCTGTATAATTAGAAGTCCAAAAAAATAGTAATGATAAGGCACTTTCAATTATCTTCTGGGTTTCCTTTTCTTGCTCTTTGAAGATCCTCTGATTTCTCTCTTGCCAAATAGTCCAAGAAATTGCTGCTGGGCTCAGATTCCATAAGATGCAGCTCCTACTCCTCTTCCTTATTTTTTCCAACCCCAACTCCTCAAAACAGACTTGAAATGTTCTTGCAGAACCCAATCTAAGTTGAATCTTCTGAGGAAAGAATACCAGATCTTCCTAGTCATCTCACAATGAAGAAGCAAATGTGAAACGTTCTCCTCCTCCATCTTGCAAAGACAGCATCTCAAAGCCATTGACCACCCTCTCCTTTTGAGATTATCACACGTAAGAATTTTATCTAGCGCAGCTGCTCAAAGAAAAAAAGACACCTTAGATGGAATCCCCGCAAACCAACTATATGGGGTTGCAACCTGAATCTTGTTCTGACAATCTAATCTGTGTAGAGACATATCTTCTTTATTAGCAGCAGCTCGTTAGAACAGGATTTGGAAAAAAGGATTTGGGCTGCTTCTCCCTTCATATAGTTTCTTTCGTCAAAGTAGTATCATTTGGCCATTAGTCTCATATTTTCTGTTGGTTTCTTTGTTTTTAAATAAAGAACTTTTCCTTCTTTCTTTATTTCTTCTTCTTCTAGTCTTCTCTTTCTTTGTTCTTTATGATGAGTAGTTGCTGTCCCTTCATTGCACTATATTTATGCAAGTTGTGATGTCATGCCCTTTATGAATAATTAGTTGTCTGGTCCCACATACCTTATTATTTCCATTATTCTTCATTGACATTCATAATATGTGTGTTTCATCTGCGATTCAGCTTGCAGAATTGTGGCCAGATGGATCTATGGACAACCATGGGATTAAAAATGCGATCTGTAGGTCGAAAAACCGGAAGAGGGACCTGTATAGCCGCCATAAGGTGTGGAGAGCAAGTTTACTTGTTTATTTTTCAACTTGTGTGTGTATGCATTCTATAATTGAGTGGTGTTGTTGGTGATGCTTCTAATGTTTGAGAGCTTTTATTTGTTCTATGCAATTTATTCTTTGAGGAGAGTAATTTATCAATGACATATAGGTATTGCTCCCTATGCTTGGTGTACTTAACATAGTAGATTGCATGGTGAACACTCTCTATGAATCACTGGTATATCCATCCTCTTAGTAGCTGCAAATTAATGTGGAAGCTTTGAATGCGATGATTCACAATACAATCTTGTATCATTGTTATCTGCCGTTGACTATCAAAAAAATAAAAATAGTTATCTGCCTTTGTGATAATCATTTGATTGGATCTGGTTTTGACTAGAGATTGTTTCATTATGGAGCCATGAAAAGTTTTCAAACTTCCACTATTCATTATCATTTCAAATTGTTGCTGCAGTTGAAGGGGATGATGTGACCCTATCTTTTTAGTTTATCCACCTAGATTTCTCTTCGTGATCCCAAAGTCTATTCTTTCTCTATGCATCTCTCTTGTGTGTTTGTGTGTATACATATATATGTGTGTGTGTGTGTGTATGTATATATGTATGTTTGTTCTAAGAGGGGGAGCAGAATACCTAAAAGAACTTGGATGGAGTCAATCAAAAATGATTTGCATATTTGTAATTGGATTGAAGATATGGTTTTTGACATATTGAGATGGAGGAACAGGATTCTTGTTGCCGACCCCAACTAATTGGGATAAGGCATGATCAAAAGAACTTGGATGGAGTCAATCAAAAATGATTTGCATATTTGTAATTGGATTGAAGATATGGTTTTTGACATATTGAGATGGAGGAACAGGATTCTTGTTGCCGACCCCAACTAATTGGGATAAGGCATATGATCATGATGTACATGTGTATGCTTGTATGTTTATATTCATGGGAAAGTCTAAAATTCACTTAGTTAATGAACTTTGTAAAGTTCATAAGACAATTAATCAGGTGGACCTACTTATTTGTTTGCCATGTGGTGGTGAAAGGCCAAATGAAGCTGTCACGTGGCTATTAAAAATATCGAGGCTTACTACAAAAAAAGGTCTCCTCCCTTGATCCTAAGCATTAGGGGCAGGTTGCTTTTAATGTTCAGGATGAAAGGGAAGTCCTCCTTTGATTCAATTATTAATTGTTGCCATGTGGTTTTGTTGGGTCTTATTTGTATAGGTGGGTCCAACATGACGTGATGAAAAAATAGAGAATGAGGGTCCACTTGATTAATTATCTCATGAATCTTACAAACAGTTTTGTTAAAGGCGATCGTCTAGGCGCCTAGGTGCTACCCGCCTAGTCAACTAGGTGATTGTCTAGGCGTGATTTTGGGCAAGGCGATCACCTAGACTAATTAATTATATACTTTTGAACTTTTTATCTTAATTAAATTTATAGCTTATGGTGTAAGGTAGTACATATTAAGTTATTAGTAAGAAAATATTACTTTATTACATAATTTTTAACTTATTTCTACCTAATAACAATCATTTTAATCAATATTTTGTACGTAAAAAAAACCCATTAAAGCTTCATTTGATTAGAGGAGGAAGGAACGAGTACCCAGCCAACCAGGTAAGGCCCTTTATCTCTTGTCATGGTCCAAACTTCGATCACTACTGCCTGCAGTTCTCGGCATTTTTTTTTTTTAACAAAAGCCGCCTCCTGCCTTTCCCTCTCTCCATAACCAACCATACAAATTGAATCTTTTTTCTTTTATTATAAGTACTTCCTAACCTACTCTTTTTTTTTATCTTCTTGTCCATACTCGACATTCTATTGTTGACTTTATTTTTTTGTTTATTTTTTATAAGTATCTTAACCTGCTCCTTCCTCAATTTAAATCATTATTGTTATTTGTGTTATTGTGATAATGGATTTTATATATTTTTTATTTTGCTGTATAATTAATTCTTTTTATACGTCCTTATAATATGATGCACAGTGATTAATTGATATGTTCCTTTAACTTGTAAGCACTAAGATGCCGTGCATTTCCATAAAGGCATGCAAGAAACTTTACTTGGTGGTTGTTACTTGATTAATTCATCAATTAGGTTTCTATTAATTCCTCACTTGATTTTTAATTGGAATTCTTCTCATTTTAAGCTCCTCATTTAATATGTTTGTTGATCATTGCATTAGACCATCTTGGTAGGTAGCATGCTATATTGATCATTTTTATGAGAAAATATTGCATCTGTTATTGTAGAACTTACTGTAGAGTACTTAGTTCTCTTGTAAAACGAGTTGCTCCAGAATTTGTCGCCTTTGAGATTGCCTAGGCTATAGGCAAGTCTATCGAATAGCTTCACCTAGACGTTTTAACAACATTGCTTACAAAGTTCACTAATGGAGTGAATGTTAGCACCATATATATATATGTATGTATGTATATTTATGTGTATATAATTGTAGTCAAGGCAGGTTTGGTCCGAATTCGAATCTTCTATTTTCGTTTATAATATGGATCTATCTAGAGAACCTAGAGAGTTAATCTGGTGGTTTTGGATGAGAAAGATTACCACTCAGATACATTAAAAAATCGTTAAAGACATGTCCGTGGAATTGCTAATTAGGGCAGGAGCGGTGGGTAGCAGGGCAAATGAGTTTCTGGTACCGATATGTTTATATTAAGGGTCAGCTATGAATCATACTTTTTGCTTTAATTATGGATGAGCAGACAACTTAATCAAGATGACAAACCTGGGTGTTTGCTACTTACTGCTGATGTGGTTTGAACTTTGAAGGATCAAACAAGAGTGGAAACTAATGCAAAACTAGGTTTATGGAATGTACCTTGGAATTAAAAGCTTTTAAAATAAGTCGAGTTAAACTGAGTATATGAAATATTACTTCAGCAAAAATGGTAGTAAAGGTGAAGCATTGGTAACAATTGAGAATCAAGAGATTTTCAAAAGCTACGAGTTCCGTTATTTTGAATCAATTAGACATAAAGAGGGAAATATTGATGATGAGTAGATGAAATATTACTTCAGCAAAAATGGTAGTAAAGGTGAAGCATTGGTAACAATTGAGAATCGAGAGATTTTCAAAAGCTACGAGTTCCTTTATTTTGAATCAATTAGACATAAAGAGGGAAATATTGATGATGATGTTGCATTTAGAATTAGAGATGGATGACTTAAGTGGAGGGGTGATTCCTGGGCCTTATATGATCGACGTGTTCTAATCAAGCTAAAGGCAAAACTGTACAGGATTACTATAATGTATGTATCATAATGTTGGGCAACAAAACACCATATGCATAGATGAGCATTGCTGAGATAAGGATGTTCAGATGGATGTGTGGAAAGACTAGAAAAGATTAGGTAAGGGGAGTGAACATATCTGAGAGTGTCTAGGTGCTACCCGAATGGAAGATAAGAAAGGTAGGTTAAGATGGTTTGGGTATGTAAAGTGAACACATAGGGAGGATGTTGGGTGCACATTGAAGGATCTAAAAGGGCGAGGGGAAGACCAAAAAGAATTTGGATTGAACCTGTGCAAAAATATTTGACTTCGAACTCAGGATATGGTTTTGACAGATTGAGTTGAAGTAATAGGATTCATGTTGCCCACCTCAACTAGTTGGGATAAGGCATTCTGTTGTTGTTGTCGTCGTCGTCTTTCTGGGACCCAATTTTCTTTACTTGGATCCTAATCCTTCCTCCACTGGAAAGATATTCCTTTTTCAAGTAGCTAACGTCCTATCAATCTTCTTAATCTGTCAGTGAAACCCCAAGGGAAGATCTAAAATTCTGAGAGGCAACATCGTAGTTCCACGTGGACACCATACGCACTACTGTTATCCAGCTCAGTACAATCCACTTGAACACCATACACACTACTGTTAACCAGCTTTTCCTTAAGACTGGGACCCATCTCAAAGCACCTTACAGTGTAGTTGCCCCAAAAATTCCTTGAAGCTTTAAGAGAGAGAATGGTTTCATCTGCTATTTAGGGATTGGAGATGGTCACCCAGTTCAAACCAAGCTTGAAAACACTTAGTAAGGTTGCGCTCCTCTACCGTCCTAAAAGAGATCCATTTTAAAACACATTACAGTGCACTTAACTGGAAGATCCTTGAAGCCTTAAGAGAGATAATGGTGTCATCTGTGATTTAGGGATTGGAGATGGTCACCCGGTTCGAACCAAGCTTGAAACCCTTACTGAGCTTGCGCTCCTCTACCTTCCTAAAGAAGCAACTAAAAGGAGAACCTGGGAAAGGTGGCTCCTTGTCAAAGTTGTCCAGAAGGGCTTAGGTGGTCTCTTACTTCCATCATGGAACATAAAGGAAGAGAAAATGCTCCTCTTGCATCTGTGAATCCATTTCCTCCATCTAGTTCCAAATGTCTTCCACTTAAGAATATAGGCCTTCTCAGTTCCAACTTATGCACCTCGATAAGAAGACCTCGTCTAATATTCTCCTCCATACATTAGCAATCAATGCATTAACCAAAATCTGTTGTCTTGGATAAAAGCACATTGATTGTGGAACACTACTGAGCTAAAAACCTCCTTGAGTTCAAGTGAAAGACCTTCAGCCATGGTTTTGTACCAAGTAGTTGTCAAACTAATGGGACCTGAAATCTTTGGTCTCCTGTATAGACTAGTAATCAAACTAATGGGTTTGAAATCTTTGACCAACCTTGCGCTTGAGCCTCTGTTAGTTTGCTTCCAGTATATCTTCCTTGGTGGAATTTTTAATTTGTATCGAGTGTATTAACCCTCTTTACAATATGTTTTGAATGTCTAATCCATACTGCTGTTGAATGATTGAAGCAATGGTCTTTTCATAGTTTTCTTTATTAAAAAAGAAATCTCTGTTCCTGTTTACAATTTCCAAGCTGTTGGGTAAAGGAAACTGTGGTAGTAGCATGCTTTAATCATAGAGCGAGGATAATTCCCATGCAACTGGTATAACTTCAAAGGAAAAAATAATTGTGGCAAGAAATTAGCTAGCACATCCCATAGTTGGGTGATATAAAATCAAAAAAGGTACTTTCATAGACCTGATTAATGGAGAATTTAGACTAGCAGACCAACTCTATCCTTATGCTGGCCTTTCTATGTGAAGCTGTTATGCTGTTATAGTGCACTGTAGCTCAATGCTCCTTTGCACTTTTAGCTTCTTGAAAACTCGTGTCACAAAATTAGAACAATTGAATCTTCCTTTGGACAGTGATACTCTCCAAAGCTTCTTTCTCCTATGTGGATTTTCATATACGATGCTCTTGCATCACTTGGTGAAGTATTTTCTTGTTTCAATAGTTGAAGCACATGATTCGAAAAATGAGCCACAAATATAAATTTCTTTGAATCGTATTCATATTATCAACCTAGGATCGGAAACTTTGTTACTAAGAGTCCTCAAATCAGTAACCTATATACCTTTGAGACAGCATGCTTATTGATGTCAGACATGGTTACTCTGTTGGAAATATCGACTGCAACTAGCATTTTGTATTCTTTATTTCGTATATATTTTTTATGAAATGGATTGGTCATGCTAAACAAAGACCGATTATGGCATGTGTGGAAGTTTGAATTTCTTAATTGTTCGAATTTGAGGTGAAGCCCTAAGAGGACATGTGAGGAAGATTTTACGAATAGTCGATATAGTTGTAGAAATTGCTTTGTTAGATCGAAATAGTGCCTGGATTCATGTTATTAATCCAACTAGTTGGGAAAAGACATTGTTGATTGATCAAGTTCACACACACACACACACACACACAGTGTTTGTATGACGTATATTTTGTAACGGATAAATGAATACAACTTGCTTGGTTAATTACAGTTCAGATGCAATTTTAAGTTCTGACGTATGTTCAGCGTGTGAATATGACATTGGTGTCAAGCATAAACATTTTTTTGTTCAATTGCTCAACCACGATTATGGTTTAATGTTTAGATCTTGTTCATGTTCAGGATCAGGGGAAGATAAAGAGGAAAAAGTTATCCACACCCAAAACAGAGGAGATTGTTCATAATGAAGCAAGTTCAATTGCTCAACCACGATCAATGCCGGAGAGGCCAGTTACTGATCCAAGTACTCACATTTTAACTTCACTGAACAGGATGGCCTCGAACACAACAGTCAATCAGCAACCTGCCACATCTGTCCGAACATCTATTCTATCGATCAATGGTTCTAGCCTAGATCGACCAAAACAAGAGAAGGTTAAGGGGTCAAGCGCCTTCCAGGATGATGGAAGGAGAACAATGGATGGTACATTGAAGAAGAAGCTAAAGAAGTCAGAATCAGATTTTGGGGAATCACATTTCCGCTCAGAGAAGCTATCTTTGCAACAGGCAAGGGAAAGGCACAAGTCTCAGAAGCTGGCTGCAGGTCACCCCCATAAGTCGAGCCTTCAGTCGCCTGCACTTATGAGCTCCGAAAAACCGATGTGACCCGACCTAACGCAGGTCAACCAAAATGTACATTGTATAAATGTTGCAGTCCCCCGAAGTTCTAGTTGTCTATCCATGTGAAGCACGAATACCCTTTTGCTGACCGCGTCCATTGATACCGAACTTGAAGGTGTGCAAGTCGGTTCATTTCTGATGTGTTCAGTTTCTTGTGCATTGTAGTTGTGCTTAACTAGGTATATGGCAGGAAAGTTGCTCTAGTTCAGTCCAGTTTGGATCTTGTACAAACATGGCTTTTTAACCCTCGAGAGGAATTTTTCTTTATTTGCCATCCAGGAGCAATGTTACCGTCTCAAAAGGTGATGTTTTAATTTAATGTAATTCTGGTTCAAGGGGTTTGCTTGTTAGTGGTCAGGTTTATCTTTTTTAATCGTTTTTTGAGGAAGCTAAAATTGGTGAAACAAATGGCTCGGATATATGTTTTAATCGAAACAATACCCGGTTCGTTGTAACCTTGGATTTTAAAAGAAAAGAAAATAAATGATTAATGCTTATTTAATAAGGCTGGTTTAGGCCTCCATATCCATATAAGTTTGGCTTATATGTATTCAAATGTCATGCATGTGCTGTTACACACTCACATCCACATGCTTGGTCCACTATAAAATGTGAGTTATTTTCATGTTCAACCACATGTCACTTAAAAAGAATTAGATGTATTGAACTGGGTCGGGTCTAAATAACGTTTTGTGGATAAAAATAGATGTCAAAAAATAAAGTTTTGTGAGTAAAAATAGGAATAAAGAATTTGATGAGAGAGGTTTCAAGGATCGGACCGGTCGCAAACTACGATACAACTATTAATTGTATCTTGAGGCTCTGGATCGAACTACGATACAATTATTGTATCTTGAGGCTTTGGACCGAACTGGTACAACTGATATTGATGTAGACTGGCCAATACAATTGGTCTATTTTTTTTTTTTTAATTTATAAATTAGATGATCCAGACCAATATCGATCTGGATTGGTTTCGTTTGTCCAACAATCGGTCCGGCCGATCCAAATATTTTTTAATTAAAAAATAATTAGGCAGGTCACTTTTTGTATCGGATCCCAACGAGACGGTACCATCGGTTTGGATCAAGATAGGCTTGGATCGATCCGTCCCTGACCCCGAGATTTTAAACCTTGAGAGAGAGAGAGATTCCTACCCAACCTTAATAAAGCAAAAGAGGGTATTTTTTTTTTTTGGAATAAAATGGTTGTTCATAAAACCAAAAAATGTTGAAAACATAAGCGGGTTCCCGGGTCGGGTCAGTCAAATCCCATGCGAGATGCGACCATAGTCATAGACTCGTATATACATGTTGTAATACTGAACTCAAGCTAGTTCGTTGAAATATAGAGGGGAAATATCTGTGTCTGATTGCGCGAGTCACCAACCGTCCTTTGCAAATGGGGTCGGATTCGGAAGAACATCTCCAACTCAAGAGAAGTTAATCCTCTTCCTCTTTCTTTCCATGGCAGAGCATCGACATCAATCAAGCTAGGATTACAAACAGAACAACCCTACAGCGTTCGTTATTATCCACAATATAGTTTTTTCGAAATAATTCAAGCGACACATAGATAAACAAGCAAAGGAGGAGTGAGAGGATGTTGGGATGTTGTTCTTGTTGTCTGTTCCAATCTCCTTCTCCTCCTCACCCCCATTGCTATCTTGTCTTCGGTATGAATCGATTTGCTGCCATTGGAACGGACCACCTATACCCTTTTAAGCTTCCTCTCTCTTATGGGTATAGGGAAAGGAACCTCATCGGCTTTGGGTGTCTTTTGCAGAGGAAAGATCGACGACCCGGGCGGTCTGGGTTTGTACTGGGTGCTGAGATTTCGAGTTCTTCTTCGTCTCGCATTGGTTTAGATATTCAGGTGATGATTTGTTGTTCTTTATTTTTTTGCTTGTTTAGTGTTCTTTTGGGGACATGGTGTTTGATCTTTGGACTTAGAGAGCTAGACTGAACGTGTTTGGCAATTAATTAATTGGGTGAGAAGCAAAATGAAGATTGGGAATTGGGTTTTGATGATTTTCTTTTGTTGATTTGGACTTGAACTGTTTGTGGAATGCATAGTTTGAAATTTCGTTTTTTTCATTGATTTCGTAAAGCAAAACGAAACCGAAATATCCGAAATTTCAGATATTTCGGCGAAATTTCGTTGGAAAATAATTTTTGATTAAATTAATAAAACGAAATAAAGGCATCTTATTTCGCGAAATACCGAAATTTC
>JAUPMG010175857.1:0-10498 GCA_031762675.1 Pachysandra terminalis
CTCTCTCTCTCTCTCTCTCTCTCTCTCTCTCTCTCTCTGTGTGTGTGTGTGTGTGTGTGTGTGTGTGTGTGTGTGTTAATAGATACATGTTTCTAATATAAATTTTGAACCTTTGCTATCTTTTCTAGTATCCAATTTATACAGAATCCACCGTATAACTGTTTACTAGAGGTAATATCATACATTTGTTTTTTCAAGGGACGGGATAGGTGGGATGAGGGGATTGGTTATGAAAAAATTGTAAGGGTACTTTTTTGGTTCTATGTTTCATCCTACTTATCCTATACCTTGAGGTATTAAAGGATAATCAACAACAATAATAGCAAAATGTCTTGTCCCAACTAGTTGTGGTTGGCAACACGAGTCTTGCTCCTTCATCCCGATCTGTCAAAACCTATGTTTTCGTTAAAAAATAGTCAGTAACAATACAAAAGATTGAGTTTAAAAGTTAAGTTTTAAAAAAATTGCCTCTTGACTTCCATCATTTTTCAAGCTGTCATCCATAAAGTTTTAGTAGTTTAAAAAATTGTTTTTGTAGTGTGTTATCTGGGATGATGAGTTTACATAGTCAGATGCCTTTCACCTTTCACCTTTCACATGATTTGCAGCAGTGTTTTTAACAATTAAAGTGTTGGGTGAGGTGTTTTGCTTTATTGAAGTGTGAGGCACATGCCTCAATGTGTGAAGGCTTAAGCCTCGTAAGCATGCATTTTATGGAATAAATAGACATCAAATATAATAATACAACCATGAATAAGAAAAATATAAAAACGATGGAAATAGTACAAAAGCTTATGAGTGTATATTCTATGATGATCCTTGTCAATTTTTAAGATTCTAGCTATTAGATAGGTTTTCAAACTTCAAACATTTTTGCTTTTGTGATGAATTCAAACTTGGAAATTGCATATGTAATTTAAAAAAAAAGAGTAAAATTGAGATATTTTTTTGCACTTAAGCTTTACTTTTTCCTTTTTGATAAGTCATGAATATATATATATCTATATAAAGATGCGGATAGAATAAGTAAGCAACCACTGTTTAGTGAAAACCTAAAACAGAAGAGGCAAAATAAAAAGAAAGAGGGGACCAAAAATCCCAAAGCAGAAAACAACGCACGCAAACGTATCACACATAATATGAATAACACTAATTTTGAGCCATCTACAGAGCCAAACCCCCTGCAAACATAGAACTCTACCCACTCCTCTCCTCGCAAGGTCTTCCACCAATCGGTCGGTCTCCCTCGGCACCATGTGGAACGAGATGTCCCAACCCCGAGCCAAGGAAGAAGCCAAACGAACCAGATGAGTCACCCTCCAGCTACCCATGGTAGGCCTCCCCAACCAATCAATAATGTAAGATGAAGCGCATTCAACCACTAGGTTGAAGAAGCCCTGATCCTTGCCATACCTCAAGCCTGCCACTAAGGCCAACAGCTTCGTCCTCGCAACCTCACACACATCAATCGGACCGAAGAACACAAAATGGGCCTATCCTCCTAGTCCTTGAAAACACCTCCAATCACAGAAACGCCGGGTAAGACCAGAAAGAAAATGGCAAAAGACAGCTTCAACCAACCACAGCCTGAATCGTGGCGTGGATGACCTGCCTAGGCCGAAAATGAACAGTAGCCACAGAGATCGACTGCCACTCCCACACAATTTGTGCCGCCAAAAGACCAACGAATTGATCCCAAACTGAGGCACAAGAGACAACGGAAGACATGATCCCCTCGATCACGCTCACGGTCAAGGACGAAATATCCAGAAAGATCCTCCGGTTCCGCTCCCTCCAAATGTGCCAAAGAACAACCTGGAACACCATGCGAAAAAGAATCCTCCCCCTCTCAACAATATCTGGAAACCTCCACTGATCTAACAACTAACATACGCCCTCCGGAAACACCAACACTCTCCCAATAGTACGTAGAAAGAAGTACCAAATCTCCAAAGCCATCGAGCAATGAATAAAGAGATGATCCAGAGACTCCTTCTCGGCTCTACACAGAAAACACACAAGGATAAAGGGTCATAAACATCCTCCTTTGGAGCATGTCCGTTGTGTTGATCCGATACAATAATGCAGTCAAAGTGAATGCTCTAACTTTGGGAGGGATGGGGGGAGACCACAAAGACCGGGCCGAGAAAGGAAGCGGCCCAATACGATCTGGACGAAACTGATTAAAAAAAGGCCGTCACGAGAAAACACTTGGAGAATCAGGAGTCCAGATCCTCAAATCCGCCCACTCAAAACTCACAAACACCTCCCCAACAACCGGAAATAAGGCACTTAACTCATCACATTCCGCCTCCCTAACATTTCTACAAAGAGGTTCCAAACTAGACCCAACTCAAATCAAGAAAGAATATCAATGACAAGAAGACTAATTAAGAACGACCATGAAGATCCTCAAAAAACGAATACAAAAAAGAACATCTCCAACCCAAAGATCACTCCAAAAAAAACGCAAAAGCGCCATCCCCAACTGACCACCTAACCATAGAAAAGAATAAAGGGGCAAGAACAATAACATATCTCCACGGGCAAGCCGCATAGATACTCGAATTCAGACTCACGCCCCTACCATTTGGCTGAACGCCATACTTACTAACAATTACCTTGCACCACAAGTGATCCCGCTCATTGTTGAAGCAACACAGTCACTTGGCCAAGATTGAAGGGATTCCTTAAAGTTGGGATGAGAGAGCCACATATTCTCGAACTTAAAGGGTGAAGTCCCACAACAACCATTATTCTCCGACTTCCAGTGTTATTGAGGGGATCTTTACTTCCGTTACTTCTTGGGCTGCTGCGAGGACTAAGTTCAGCGGTATTAGGGCGGAGATGATTTGACGTGATTGGTGCAATTATTCGTTTAGTGACAGCATTTCGATATCCACACTTCTGGCTTGGTCTCCTCCGTTGCCAGGGATCGTAAAGCTAAATGTGGATGGTTTCTCTCATGAATCTGTCGAGCTTTATGGTCAAGGCGGTGTTTTTAGAGCTCACAGTGGTGATGTTTTATTTGCTTTTTTTGGCCCGGGGATTAGAGGTGATGGGAGGCATGCTACCCTTATTGCCATTGTGATTGGTTTGAGGTATGCCATTGCGAGGGGATATAGGTATCTGTCAGTGGAGAGTTCTTCGACGCCTGTGATTGATTGGTTGGAGAGAATTCAGCAGTGTGATTGGAGATTTCTTCACTTGGTCCATTTGGTCTGGTCCTTGGGTCGAGAGTGCAACATCTCGTTTCACCTCGTGTCTCAAGCGGCTAATCGGATGGCGGAGAGGTTAGCTAGGAGGGGTAGTCCACCAAATCACACTCCCTAATTATAGATGACAGCTTCCTCATGCTGCTGGTAACTCGGGCGACCCCGCCACTTTTCTCACTAGCAAAACGGGTCACATTAAAATCACCACTCACACACACCACACACCAGCAAAATGTGACCGCAGGTTACAGATCTCATCCCAAAAAATCGACCTTTCCCTTACTCTATTCGGCGCATAAACAGCTGAAATTATCCACCTCTTACCACCTCACCACCCGACAGCGAATCCATATCCCGTATGATCAAAATACCTCCAGAAGCACCAATCGAGGGCATAAACTCCCAACTCCAGTTTCTATAACCCCACAACCTCCTAATCAGACTCACATTGAACATCACTTTCTTGGTTTCTAACACCACCAGGATATCTGGTTTTAACCTTATACACAACTCCTTAATGGCCCTCCTCTTATCCACCCACCACAAAGCCCTAATGTTCCAACTAATTATCTTCATTGGGTACACTATATTCTCCCATATTCAAAGATGTAAAACAATTGACGGCATCCCAAACAGCCACCACTTTACCCTCTTTATCCCGGACTTGATCTAGGACACACGAAGCAAACTGGACCACACCTTCCCACTCAAGTTCCGTATTAACACTCACATATTCCCACAGAACCTATGGCTACACCATCGGCCTTTCCGCCCACGAGACTAACCTGGTCAAAATCCACCCCCTACACGCAAAATCCTTACCACACTTTTTCCCCACCCCTGGCACCCCAAACTGACTCATAAGCCTGGGAAATAAAATGGTTAGATACCGAAAGCTCGTTTTTCCTGGAGCCATTTGGCACAACAACAATTTCTAAACCTCCTTGAGCTGCAAACTTACTGCTAGCGAGTATAGATCAGACACATACGATAGAGATTTTGTCTTACAAAGCGAGTATAGCAAAATCCCTGAGAGGGATTGAATGGAAGGAACCGGATTTTTGACGAAGGACGAGAAATATTTCTGAAGCTACACCCCGCACCAATCAAGTCAAAGCATTCATCAACGGCTTGCTTATCCTCTGAATTGGGACACATTGGAGCACCCCCAACAATAGATAAAGAATCAGCATCATTCGCCACCATCACGCTTCTTGCCAACTTAACGTGTTTCCCCACAGTCGACTTCACCAAACCTTCTCCATCTGAATTTGAGAAAGCTGCAACAGGAGTGGAAGAAGACCCGCCCCTTTTGCAGGGCTTCTGCACACATACACCTTTGGTAATTGAATGTCTTTCACCCGCATCTCGCCCCCACGCCCAGAAACACCCTGTGCCACCCTTTTAGGAGCTGGAGCGAGCCCGACTTGGCCGCGGCCATCTACTGATCCCCTTTCGATTGCAATGACTCTATTGCAAAATTCGTCAGTCTTCTTCTCCAAGTACCCCACCTGAGCATCCAAATGGGTTTTTCAAGCATCCATGGGTTTAGTAGTGTAAAGCCTTAGTTCGTTGAATTTCCCCAACAACAGGCCCATTACACCCTGATTCACCAAAGGGTCGGAAAAACACCGCCCATGGACAGCTATTGTATCTAGGCCACACCCCAAATACTCACCAGGCACTAAAGTCACCATGGAAGGCCCACGGCCTTGAATTCCAAGCGAACCCACGATGGTATTGGGCCTCGCCCACAATTCTCCACCCCCATTAATCGGGCCCACTATCTGCTCACCCCGTTGACCCTTGCTCGCAAACGAGGCCCACCCATAAGGGGGCCACCTGGCAAGGCTTGTGACCCATCTGCAATCATCGCCAGTTTGACCTCGAGACCTGCCCCGCCCCCAAGTCTACCACAAGAAATATCCTCTGAAAACACCTTTCCCCTTTCAGGCCCCTATCTGGACTGAAGGGGAAACACATTAGAATCTCAATACCAATCAAACAACTCTTTCCCAAAAACAGCTAAAGACAGCCCACCTACCCCGTCGCCACCGCGTCCTTCACCAGCCACTCCTGATGCGTCCACCCTCACCTCCATACCCAAATGCCCACCTGCCACCCCGAATTCCACCGAAGCATTATCTTCCTCGATCTTCACCTCCTTCCCTGCGTTCTCCTCACCAGAAACCATAACCAACTCAATGTCAATGAAGATCACGAATCAAGCTCTGCGTTCATATAGCCAAAGCAACCTAGGGATGCGAAATGCCCGCTTCTCCCCGACAACGAAACACATCCGAGTGAGATCCGGCTCCGGCAAGTCACACACACCATTTTTTGATCCCCCCGAACAAACCTCTAATGGTGTGCACCACAACCATCTTCCGTAAATGTTCCGGAACCCTTAGAAGTAATATTCTCCACCCATCGTTACAAAAAGGACCCACGCAATCCAAAGAATGGTTCCAAAGTATCTGAACCAGTGTCGAATCAATTATGATCTTAATGGGAGCTCCAAAACGAATCCTGGCCAGCCCGAAACAAATCACCCCTCTGTCTAAAACCAAGCAACTGGTTACATGCATCTGCCAAGTACTTCCAAGAGTTGTTCAATGGAGAGAAAACAATGCTCATCCTCTACTGTATTGAACCACCAAGGATATTTTCAAAACTTCACCTCTCCTATTAATCATGTACTCAGCTATGACTACCTTGCTACCACTACGCAAAAAACCCAGAACGCATGCTCTGATCTGATTCACACGAAAACCTTCCACCATCTTCCCCAGCCAAACGATTTCCCCCCCGATAACCAGAACCACGAGCTCCATTGAAACCTCGACTCGGACACGACACCTTCACGAAGTTCCTTTGCTGATCTTTTCCCGATTCAAAGGTAAAACACTTCCGCTCCATCCGTATTCTCAGCTTCCCAAAACCACCACCGTCCATCCCCCAAGCGGCATTCTCGCCCACTTCCTTTTGCTTCAAAAGCGCCCCTCTATAGGTCAATTTTGGTTTGTTGGAAAGATTACTCAGGGAATCTCGACCCTCGAAACCATCAGATTGTAGATTTACCGTTGCATTCCAACGTTTCTACTATCTCGTCAATGGTGTAGCCGGCTGATAGCAAATCTCTGACCACCGCCTTAACCTCGGTTTTTCATATAAGTATTGCTATCTATTAGTTAAATATCATTCTTCATTGTGAATTTCGAGTTTAACAATTGAAAATGAATCACAATGACATTATCAGTTATCACTTCAACATCTATAGGAATCTTTAATGTGAAATAGAGCCTTGAGAATGTTGGCAACACCAAACCTGTTAAACTAAATATGTAAAGTATAAATATAAAACATAAATATACACGATTTTAGTCTCCACTTTGTGGCAAAATCCCTAATTACTTATTATATGGGCACAATCGTTGAAAATAATGCAGCCCTTCAAGGCATGAGGCATGAGCTTCATGTGAGCCCCACACTTTAAGGAGTAATTATCATGAAGATTTGAGCCTGAAGGCATTCTTCTTGAGCCATGCATGATGTGGAAGGTTTCAAGTATTGATGGATACGACTCAGCTGAGTTGCATCAATCTTGAGGGTGGCTGATATGAACAATTTTGAGAACCTTTTGTAGATCATTATCATTCCTGACCCCAATCAAGAACATGGATTCGGAGATTTGTCTGATGGTTCGAATGTCCATGTTCTTCGATGCTCTGTTACAGAAGTTTCTAAAAGCGTTTATATGAATATTCATGTCAAAAATATTCCTAATGAGAAGGTGCTCCCATTTGGATCGCAGGCGTTTAAGATCTTCTGAAGAGGGTTTAAAAGTCTCTACCGGTCTAGCTGGTAAGAATCTGTTGAGGTCTTGTGCTAAAGTTTCCATGATGAAAGGCAGGTTACAGGGAAGCAGTTAATGGAGGAGACAGGTTTGGAAAGAGCAAAGACAGTATGAGAAGAGATAGGGTAAAGAACCGACTAGGCAACAGGACAAAGATCAGCAGGCAAGCTTCAGAGATGATGCCGTAGAGGAAATCAGTACTCAGCACCTAAGGCTACCCTTGTTGACTACCATTGACGATGTTGAGCAGATCCACATTCTCCCTGTTCCTATCACCTAAGGTTTGGGAGAATGATATGCAAGTAGGAAAATCTACTACAAACAAACTATTCAACTAGAAACAAATAATGAAACTAAGATCATAATAGAATTCTGATATAACTGAAACTGAAATTATAATAGAATATTTGCTAACCCTAATCAACTCAAATAAGAAAAAAAAAATCTACTACAAACAAACTGTTAAACTAGGAATTTATACGAAATTAGAGTTGCATATTTGAAAGAGAGAGACTCTGTCTCTCTCTCTCTCTCGCTCGCTCGGCTGAGTGAAACAAAAAATAAAAAAGACATAAGACAGAGAGAGAATAACAAGAAGAAAGAGATGCTCCTGCTCGACTAAGTGCAAAAATACAATGAGAATGAGAGAGATGAAGAGAACCTTGCCGGAGGTTGGTTACATGATTCGGTTGCAGCCAAACCCTAAGCACAATCGCCCCCCTGAGAGACCCCAAAATTAAAGAGAAAGAAGAAACGTGATCTTTAACGGTTTTAAAATAAAGGGTAAATGGGTAATTGCATTAAGTGTTAGTTAAGGTAATTTACAACAAAGAAGGCAATTTAGTCCCAGAATCAAGAATTTCGGAATAGAAAAACAACACTTGTTTTGAAACTTTTTAGAAACCCTCACAAGGCCCGCCTTAATAGTGGATCTTTCCCGGACTGAAATTTATCCATTTAAAGGGGTTGAGACACCGAGTTGCATAGGATCGAAACTCGTCTTTCGTGAAACTCGTCTTTCGGGAAACTCGTCGAGTTGATCACGAACTTGACCGAGTTAGTCTCAAGCCGAGTTTTAACCGAGTTGGCTCAAAATTCTATCGAGTTGAGTGAACTCGGCCAAGTTTTGAGTCAACTCGATGAGTTTTAAAACAGAGTTATAAGAATTTTTAAGATTTTTGAAAATTTTGATTCACTTTTACTATTTTATTTTATATAATTATAATATTTTTGAAATTGATTAGCATTAACTTAATTAAGATAAGTTAACAAGTCTTGTCTTGCCTTAGAGTACATGGTGAACAAGCTGAAGCATTACCTGCATTCACATTCAATTCACCTTATCACTAGGAGTGACCCTATCAAGTATCTCATTTCTAAACCCATTCTTTACGGAAGACACGTCAAATTGTTACTTCAGCTAACTCAGTTTGAGATTGTGTGCAAGACACCGAGAGCCATCAAAGTACAAGTTGTTGTTGATCTATTGACTGCCTTCTCCACTCGTGAAGAAGAGGATGATGTCATGAATGAGGTATTTTTGGTTTCTAAAAAAGAATGGCAGATGAAGTTCGATGGATCATCCAATTCTCAAGGCGGTGGAGCAGGAATTGAGCTGATTTCTCCCAATAGGGAACAACTTTCCTTATCTTTCAAACTGGATTTCCCCTGCACCAACAACAGAGCAAAGTATAAAGCCTTGCTAATTGGTCTCTCTAGCACATCAGTTGAACGTTCAGAACATCCGGATCTCAAGAGACTCTTCCTTGGTTGTCTCCCAAATCAACGAGGAATTCGCAGTCAAGGAACCAGACTTAGTTCCTTACAAGACGGTCATACAGGCCCTCCTTCGAAGGTTCGCAAACTATTCCTTGACTCACACAATGAGGAGCAAGAACAAGCATGCTGATGCTTTAGCCAACTTGGAAAGCAGTACTCAGCACCTAAGGCTACCCTTGTTGCATAAGATCGAAACTCGTCTTTCGTGAAACTCGTCGAGTTGATGACGAACTCGACCGAGTTAGTCTCAACTCGAGTTTTTAACAGAGTTGGCTCAAAATTCTACCGAGTTGAGTTAACTCGAACAAGTTTCGAGTCAACTCGACGAGTTTTAAAACCGAGTTATAAGAATTTTTAAGACTTTTGAAAAATTTGATTCTCTCACTTTTAATATTTTATTTTATATAATTATAATTTTTTTAAAATTGATTAGCATTACCTTAATTAAGATAATGTTAAGCAATGGTTTCATTGCCTTTTTTCTTAAAACTTTTAGTTGAAAAAAAATATTCATTTTAATGTTAAACGTATACCTAAACGTTAATATTATTAATTCGAAAGTACAAATAAACTATTTTTTACGAAAGGATTATTTTAGGTACTAAACTTTAAATATATAATCTATGTGCGACCTAATAATTAATAATTAATATGCAGTATTGAAAACATAATTATCTAACCAAAGTTTGACTTAATTGATTGTTTCATTAAAGGAATGAATTAGTAGTTAATATTGGTGATCAGGCGGGCTAATTAAACCCCACTTCACACGTGGTGCTTTCTTAAAAGCGCGTGTACATGTTTTGGGTATAGCCTCATACACTAAATCATTCAATAAAGCTGTAAAGGTTGTATAGCCGTCTCTTTCACGTGCCAGTTGTCAGCAGCTGCGTACGACGATTAGACTGTTTGGTGAAAATGTGATATTTGAACCGGCTCAAAGATATCTGACCGTATTTATTACCAAAAAGAGGAAGGCTTCTTGGAGAAGAAAACTTTTTGAATTCCAGCTTATGTAGGAACGTCACGTGTTTCAAACTCAACAACCACGTTCTTTCTTCCATTTTGAAATATTCAAAAAACCAAGGACTTATGTTCCCACGACACACTGCCCTCTTGGCACTCGAGGAAATTAGAATCTTACTCTTCCCTCGATGGACCTTTTTTCACTCGAGGATATATTTAAGGGCATGCTACCCCTAATAAACTTCTCAAATAATTAAGGTTTCAATAGATCCTCAAAGTCACATCTATTTGCTCTCTAAAACAGACTTCGAATGATTTTATTACATACCTTTACGTTTTAAAGTTATTTTAATTTAACTAAAGATCCTCGAGGGAATTTTCCATACTTTTTAACTCAGGAGCCATTCTTGGATTACATCCATAGACTTCGAAGGACTACTTTTTATGCTTTGTCTTAAAAGATCACAAGACAAGTATATTCTTTCTCATTTAGGAAACATCGACGGACAGATCCGAGGAACAACTCTGAGGGACAACTTCGAAAGACAATTCCGAAGGAAGTCTTTTCAGGCCAACCACCTCCAGATGGTGAATTCGAACTCGATGTCACTTTTATTCATTCTTATGGATTGATTTCGAGTCGTATCGTGGGACTTTCACTTATAGAAGCAAATCCTCATTG
>JAUPMG010175878.1:0-10497 GCA_031762675.1 Pachysandra terminalis
ATGTGATATTTTGGCTTTGGGATATCATTTATGGAGTTATTTGACATTTAGACCTTTTTAGTTTAATTTTCATTCTTTTATAAATGACTAAACGTAGTATAAGTATGCTTTGTTTTTGCATATTTTAGGCTTGTTAGGTATATTTTAACCTCATTCCGCATTTAAACCCTTAAAAAATAAATAAATAAATAAATAACTAATCAAAAATCAAATTTCTCCAACCTGGCGAAATTTTACACCATGCCGGTGACATTTCGCCGGCATGCCTAATCTGGCGAAATCGACATTTAGAACCTTGATTATCACATCCAAGAAGCACCTTTGCTATCTCAAGAACCAACCTACAAACTAGCTTTATCAAGGCTGAAGTTTATGCTTAGCCGAATGGGTCGAGAGAGGCAAGCTCTCGGGGGTTTGAGATGTTGGAGGTGGAATGAGAATCATCCATGGTTATCTATTAATTTGCTAGATCTTTTGACTGTTCTTGGCAGCTTACCTACCTAATTGATCCGGCATAGTTGTTGACTAATGAGTTGAACAACTCAATTCTCTCGCATCCTATTTCAGGCAATGATCTAGCAGATACACTTGCCCAAGAAGAGTAACAAGAGAGTATATATTTTAGGGTTTCGCATGGAGATGTTCTATTAGAGGATTTTGATTTAGCCTATGTGAGATATTTTCTTTTCTTTTTTTTTTTGCTAATGCTCTGTTCATTTTTTGCATCTTTCTTTGGTCTCTTGTCGTGTTGGCTTTCAGGCTGATGTGAGTGGGACCCTTTCTACATTCTCTATAATAGAATCCTTGCTATTCATAAGGAAAAAAAACAATAAGTGGCACCAGGTAATGAGAACTGATTTTAAAATTATATGGTTAGGACTTGGGAAAAGGTATAAGTGACAACGTAATGTAAAATGTCATAAATTCTGATCAAATGAGTTGATGCCAAAAAACATAGCTTGGAATAATTCGAAAATGAAGACCAACAAATAAGGCAAAGCAAATTCATATTTGGACAAAGAGAATTAACAACTGCTCAAAATCAGAAATCTCAAGTACCTCACATTTAATGTGACAATCAGATTTTTGATGAACTCTAGGACACCAATCCAGTGCCCAGACAGGTCCTCCGACATACAACACAAAGTCTTTGCTGCAGCAAGATGTAGTAAGAAATAATCTAAAATGTAAAATATCATATATATACATATATATATATATATGAAGAACTAATGACACTAAAAGAATCAATCACTGGATGTATATGATAAATGCAATTAATATTTCCATGAAATAAGCTTTTCTTTGGAAGGGTATAACCGAAAATGGAAATCGGTTCCCTGTAGAAAGTCACATTGTTAAATCCAAAACGAAAGGTAAGCTACTTTGCAATCATCTTGGGGAGGGAGGGAGGGAGGGGGAGAGAGATTTTTTAAAATCTAATATCAGGGAGAGAGAGAGAGAGAGAGAGAGAGAGAGAGCCAACTTTGATCTTACTTCCTATTGTTCTGGGATCTTCATATTTTTTATATATGTCTTCTTGTATAGCTTTATGAAGCTCTGTTTTTATTTGCGAACCTTGTATTTGCATCGTAAAAATGGGTGTAGCCCTTTCTCACAAAACAATTACCATCACTTGGACAATAAAAAGAGGGGAAAAAACAAAAAGGTTGGCAAACCAATAAAGCAAAGACTACCATTAACTAAGCTGGGACCCAACATACTGTACTATATATATATATATATATATATACATGCAAATGTAAATGACTAAAAAGTATTCAAAATTTTCCTTAAAACAACCAAAACCCAATATGAAGCAAACAGCAACATGCAAGTAGATGACAACCAAAATAAATAAAATAGCTTACAACAATGATCGGGAAATCTAGCAAATTCACAGCACAATTTAAAATGTCAGTATCATGTGAATTATTGCACACTCCCAGACAGGGAAATATGAGGTGACATAGAAGAAAATATCAATGTTGCAATAAAATTGGAGGAATTGGGAAAACTATAGGGAGAAGTTTGCAATGAACTTTAAGGAATGCTAAAAAAACTTGTTTACACTAAAAAAACTCAAAACATTTAAACATGTTAAATATATGGAACACGCGAAGAACCAGAAATGTCTACGAAGTAATCAACTAATGCATATATTGGATGCATTAGTATCAAAATAACATCCACACAAGAAACTAATACTACAGACATTACAACTCACATATACATAAAAAAAAATAAAAAGAAAAAGAAAACAAACATACGACTCACAACCATATTGAGTTTCTAGCCAATTCAAAATCACCATCCCTGTCCTAAGTTCTAACTAATAGACACAATTATAGTTACTCCAAATGATAACAATATTGTTCAACACCGACAAGGTGATGATACTAATGCATAAAGTCACTAATGGCTCTCTCATGGTCACCATCACTGATTTAAACCAGTATGCCCAATCATAGATATTGTAATATTGTGTGTAAACCAGTAAACCTCACTATGACGTGTGATCAATGGGGAGCTCCATGTCCTTATCCATCTTTTGGCTGTCCACCTCCAAATCCAGGTCTATATGGATCTCTATAGTCATCTCACTATGAACAACTTAGAATACATAATCTAAAATGATTATGAATGATTCCTATACTACTAAGTTTTAGAAAATATTTTAATTTTTATTTTAGGTTTCTCAAAAAATAACTCTTTATTATCAAACTCACAAAATATCAGTAAATAATTGCCTAATTACTTATCTAGCGTAGCGATCCTTCACCACATAAACGTGACCTAAAGGAACTCGAAATCCTAACCCCTGTTTCAAAATTTATTTGAGGAGCAAATGATCCCAAAATGTTCATAATCCCTTACCAAATCTCTATCCTATTCAAGGTTTACCATGTCGTCGACACGTCAACGATTTTTGAAATTGCGACACAAAATCTAAGGGAAATCGCTAGAGTCCCCTTTTTCCCTCATGTCGCGCGACATCTCTCGATATGTTGCGACATGTCTCGCGACATGAGGGAAAAAAGTTTAAAAACTAATTTTTTGAAAAAATATTTTTTTTTTTTTTTAAATCTTATAAAACTATGAAAATATAAATAAACAGTTGGTAAATATTATAGGAAAAAAAAACAGCAGCTTATTCTTTTACATAATTATATTTTGTAAATTGCAAAAATCAAATAAAATATTAAAAAACAATAAAAAAATATTTATGTGCTTGTTGCTTAATTGGACGTATTACTTTTTGTACAACTGGAACTAGCAGCTCAACACTACAACATCAACCCTAACCCCCCTCAACTAATGTTCTTGATTAAGGGAGTGTTTGTTTTTGCATACTTTGATGTATTTAGGCCTCAATTATGCTCATTTAAGAGTTGGTATCAAAATTCAATCAAAAAACTAAGATTTCCCTCCATTTCGCATTTTTTCCCCAGATGTCGCAACATGTCGCGAAATGTCGCAGGTCTTACCAGTTTGCAACATGTCTTGCGACAGTGACATTGCAAACCTTGGTCCTACTACTACCATCAATCCTAAGTGAACATCATCCAGTTACATCTTTTTTTTTATAAGTCATGAGATTATATAAATGAGGAAGAAGAAGACAAAGAGTACAGCTCCCACGATTTAGCAAAAAACTAAAGCGCGGAAAGCAGAACAACAAAAAGAAAACACAAAAAAAGAAAAATAAGAAAAGGAGATATAAAATTCCTGTTCTACTACATCTTAATAATCCAAATTCTTATCCTACTACAACCATCAACCCTAAGTGAACACCATCCAGCTACATCTTAATAATCCCTTACCAAATTCCTGTCCTACTACTACCATCAACCCTAAGTGAACACCATCCATTTACATCTTATCCAAATCCAGCTACAAAAATTTTCCACCAAAGGCTCTCCTTTTCTTTGCCAAATCTCCATACCCACTTTCCTAAAACATTTTGCTCATTACTATGAAACAATGTGATTGTAAACCCCTTCCTCTTTGGGACTACGAACTCTTTTCCATTCCACTAGATGGTAATTAAGCGTCCTTTCGAACATGCCATAGATTGTCTCTTCTAACTTTTCTCACATTCTATGCCACTGATAACGAAGCGGTAAAAAGTGATAGATAATACCTGGGCAAACTTGATAAGGCACTATGGATGAGATCATGAGAGACAGAGTTATGTCCCTCCTTCTGATGAAAACGCTTTCTTCCAAGGCACTAATTTTCTTTGAAATCTTTCTACCTCTTTTTTCCCAAACCAAAGTCATCTTAAAGGACACCCCAAGGGTAGGCCTAAGTATATAGATGGAAAAGAATGGACTCTAAAGCCCAAATTGCTTGAGTTCAGCCATGTTTACAATGTCACCGCTCCCAACTCATTCATTGAAATATTGATGTGCAAACTTAAAACTAGCTCAAAAACATCTAAACACACATTTCAATGCTCTTTGGGGTCATAAGTAGCATCACACGAAACATCACACGAAATTGGTGTGTCATTTGCTTCATCAGCGAACTGTAAATAAGCAACTTTCCCTCTCCTCACTTCCCACTCTAGACCCAAAAAGCAAAAATCACATCTTTGGCTCCTGTCAACATGTGACTCAATGCTACTATTACCAATAAAAACTAAAAGGATTGTAATGGGTTGGTTACCTTGTCTTACCCCTTGAACACTTGAAAAACCCATGGCCATGGTCTGAATCATTAACGTTCAACGAAAAGCAAACCGTTGAGACGCACCATTTCATCCAATCACTCCAATTCTCTATTTCCATCCTAATCCCATTCTTCCCATTTCATACAATAAGCAATGTCCTATCCACGTGTCATAAACTTTCTTCATATCGATTTTACATAACAACCCTGAAGTTCCTTAATGTTTACATGAATCAATGCAATTGTTACCTATTAGCACTCCATCCAAAATTTAACAGTGACTAATAAACGTACTTCAGTTAAATGAGATTATAGGATCAAAATCTATTAAATACGACTTGCTAAATCTTGTACATGCTCCCTACTCAAACAAACGGTGCTCCTGTCTTCTTGGATATAAAGGAAATGAATGTGGGTTCAAGCTCTTTCGCATGTGTGAGTACGAAAAAGGCATACTACATTCATGACATATTCCTTTAGTACATTCTAAAACCTCTTAAAGAAGGTTGTAGACAGTGTTCACAATGTCGGCGACATTTGGCAAAATGTCATGTCCCCCCTCAGCGACATAAAATCTGGGGGTAAATCCCCAGCTACATTCATGACATATTATTTTAGTACATTCTAAAACCTCTTAAAGAAGGTTGTAGACAGTGTTCACAATGGTGGCGACATTTGGCGAAATGTCGCCAACATTTCGCCAAGTCCCCCATCAGTGGCATGAAATATGGGGGTAAATCCCCAGATTTTGTTTTCCCCCATGTCAAGCGACGTGGGCGACATGTCAGCAACATGGGGGGAAATGTTTTAAAAAAATTAAATAAATATTGTTTGTTAATAATATTATGATGTATTTAGACACTAATAAGGGTTGTTTAAAACTTGGGAGGAAACCCATAAAAAACCTCACATTTCCCCCAGATTTTCCTTTTTTCCTTCATGGATATGGCACTTGATTTCTAGTTTTATGTATCTTTTAGTTTGACTTGCATTCACTTTTAGTTGGCTTAATTACATATAGCATCGTTTTTACAGATTACAGACCTGACAGCGTGTAAGCTAATCACCCTCAAGTAATGACTTTTAATGTGTAGGCAGTTTGTTTTGCATTTTCTGATGTATTTGGATGCATTTAGGCCATAATTAGACATGTTTAAAGTTTGGAGCAAAAAAACCATGGTTTCCCCACATTTTCCCTCGGTTCCCCTTTTTTCCCCCATGTCACTGACATGTCACCGAAATTTCGCTGGAGTCACCTGGCGACATGCCAGACACAGGCGACACTAACATCGCAAGCCTTGGTTGTAGAGAATCCATATTGGTCTAGCACTTCCCCCCACCCCTACCCCCACCCCTCACTGAGTAAGAAGAAGGCATGCTACATTAATGATTTATTCCTTTAGTACATTCTAACACCTCTTAAAGAAGGTCGTAGAGAATCCATATAGGTCTAGCACTTCCCCCCTCCCCCACCCCTCAATTTGGCTTATAGCTCCCAACACCTCATTTTCCTTGGAACCATGGTTTTAAATAACGAAAAGCAAACCATTGAGATGCACCATTTGATCCAGTGAATCCAGTTCTCCATTTCCATCCTAATCCCATTCTTCCCATTACATACAATAAGCAATGACCTATCCACGTGGTCGTAAGCTTTCTTCATATCAATTTTACATAGCAACCCTGAAGTTCCTTAATGTTTATGTGAATCAATGCAATTGTTACCTATTAGCACTCCATCAAAAATTTAATAGAGTTGGAACAAATTGTGTTTTTGAATGTTCTCTCTTATCTTTGATAGAGAGTCATTGTTCTTTTATTTATTTAAAGTAGTTACAAGAGAATAACTTGTAGATTACAGAGTTTGAATTCAAGCATTCAAAATAAATGGTACACATAATGTTTTTTTCTAACACACCCCCTCAAGCTGAAGTCTCTCTCGAACAGACTTTTAGCTTGTCTCTTAAAAATCGAAAACAAGTGGAGTGAAGTCCCTTTGTCTAGATGTTAACAATTTGATCTTTAGTAGAAATGAACCGGACTTGCAACGATATATCTAGCGATGGCGACATTTAAAAACATGTTAGAACAACCTTTCTAACCAATCCAAAAGGAAAGAGTCAAGCATGTCAAATTCAAGTCATCCAAAGTTAGGAAAAATTCCATTTGGCTCTAAATATAACTCTGAACAAAGCTCGACTATTTGGTTCTTGATTTCATCCTCCTCCCTATAATTATCTTATCTACTCCTAAGACCTCCGTTTAGTTGAAACCATGACTCGTCACAAATTTACTTGTTTATTTGACCAAGTAAATCTGGCCCCTTTAATGGTAGATCAACCAATTCCTTTCCTCCCACAAATTCATCAAAACCATGCCTACTCTAACCCCACCATTTATCAATTACTGAATTTAATTCTTACAACCTTGCCAGTTGTAGAGTACTGTGATTAGGTCCAAAGGTGCCAGCTAGTGCCCAGGTCTGATAATTATCAACATCTCTGAACTTAATAGAAGCACTGAAACTGCCAAATAAGCAATTCCCCTGTTCCAACACCCCTCTATCCACAAGATAATAATACCAGCTACACTTCCCAATGCTGGCTGAGCTACCCAATCACCGTATCTATTCCCCCACAACTCTCTTACAACCAGTAAGGAGTTGGAAGACGGGTTCATTTCTTCTAGTTTTATATTACAAGAATGTTCTACAAGTTTACCACTGTCTTTTTTTGCCTGCCCCTAGGCCCCTCATATTCCAAGATATGATCCTAATCTTCACAAGTTACCTGACATCTCTCTCTGGCTACTAGTCTTCTACTACTAGTGCCTTTCCCTGACTTACAGTTGTAAATAACACTGTCATAAGAGATTTAGCTAAAGTTTTAAGCCAACTGCCAACCCTCCCTCCTTTACGGCTTTAGCCGGGCCTGGGATCGGCACTGCCGAACGAGGTACTTTCTTTCCTTTCCTATCCACTGTGTTGGGTCCCTCCCCACCTGTAAAGAACCAACCCTGTTCAATTGCACAAGAAATTTCTATCAATTCTTGCTTAAGATTTTTCAGTGGATATTAACCCTGCAAAACTCTAAAATATTGTTCAAGATCCAATCCGAAATTGTCCTTTCATGTGATTACTGTTTCTTATTATTACTAAGCACCAACTAAAAATTGGTTGGGAAGCTAAAGTCAGCTACTTTACTCGGCCTAGTGGATGATTGTGCATCAGTGTGTTCACCATCAGCCACTAATGATGAAAAATCAATGCTCCGTGATTGATTTTTGAAGAATCATAATCTATGTTATATGCACCCTTGTGTTTACCCAAAGTACCCACGTCAACACGAAACTGGTACAGATACAGCTTGGAGAAGGCACCTAGTTTAATAAGTTTAAAATGAATGGACATTTTTTAATGATCGATTTTTTTATTGATCAAAAAAAAAATCACATTATGGTAATAAACTATCAATTTAAATACATTGTATATTGACCCAAGTCCTCGTGCCCTAAGATATGGAGAGGTTGAAACCTAGACATACACCCCACATCCAAGTCCATCTATCATATATAGACCATAACAGCAAACAGCCGATGTATCCAATAAAGCTTGCACAAATAATAATGTTCTACCTACAAAGAATGGATAGAATTTTATTAAATATAACAATATATGTTGCCTAAAAATTCTTCAACTACCTGGCCTCATTCCATCCAATGTCTTCCAAAATCATGTCATAGACTAAGACTATCGCCAAATTCCACTTTCCAAAAGCTTCATGGGTATCTCCCATCTCAATCTCAAATCATAAAGAATCCACCGGCTGGATTTTTAAATTTGTTGAACCTCAAAGTGATCAGATCTGGTGGTTAAGGCTTTCTCAACACTTGTCAATCCATGGTTTTAAATTTCGTCGGCATGCCGCCGAAATGTCGCCATTTCCCCCCTTGGGGAAATGGTGGTATTTCTCCATTTCGCCGAAATTTCAGCGAAATATGGGCGAAATATAGCGAAATTTCGCCATGCCCTCCTTGGCGAAATATCTAGCGAAATCGAAATTTAAAACCTTGTGTTGTCAATCTCCTCGCAACTCTTCTCAAAATCTCAAAAGGTGCTATGTACGAATCCAATTCCAATTAAGTATTCTTGGGGATCTAAAGGATCCAAAAACAAAAGAACCTTCCAGTATCTCGTTTAAACAAGATTGTTGATGATGCTTGTCTTTGTTGTTGCTCAGCTGGTGGTTGAATTCCCAGACATCAGTATAAGCTGTCATAAAGCACACTCCAGCAGTCTTTTTCCTTCGTTATGAGAAAAAAGGGACCCAGCTTTGCGTCAATGTACAGTCTCGAACAAAGCCTCCACCCCTGTTTTTACATTTTTCCAGCAACAAAATATGACCGCGCGCATCTGGAACCCAAGAATCCATCAGCTCTATGCTTTACAATCTCCCTTAAAACTATGACAAACCAGATGGTTTCCTCCATTCGGCGAGTGATTGAAGAGGAGAATCCTCTACCCCTTTTCCACGATTCTTAGCACTTTATCTTGCTCCTTCCACAGATTAACTTGACAATTTTTGAGTCAGTTTGAAGAAATCCTCACCATTCTTCCAAATTCCTATCAGTGTTCATTCATAGTTTTTTGGAACAATATTTATACTCCAACATGATTTTAAGAGATTCGGAGCGTCCTTTTTTTTTTTATCAATAAAAGTGTCTATGATATATATGTATTAATGTATATAACTGTACATAGTGTGTTAGCAGTTATCTCTCCTCCTACAGTGAAGAGTCATGCTGAATCTGAAAATCCCAGTACAAACCCCAGTTGCAATCAAATTCAGGTAGCTTCATCCCCCCAAATTCTATGTATAAGGATTTCCAACAAAAGAGTAATGAGAAGGTGTTGTCAATAAGCTTTTGAGTGTCCTTTTCCGATCCTTCAAAAATTCTCGGAGCGTCCTTAATCTCCTCCAAATCCCACAATGGCGACTTCAATAGATATCTTTACTGTCCAGTGTCAAAGAAAATTCTAAGTTTTATGTATTTTCAGAGCCACTCTCACTCATGGTTCAAATTATTGTATCGTCTCGCCCATATCGGGCGATACGTATCGTGTATCAACTAGGTCGATACGATACCCTCCTGTAGGACAAGACACCAAAAAAAAAAAAAAAAACCGTACCATTCGATACAGCATCTGTATCGACCGATACAGTTCGATAAATGAAAGTTATTGACTGTATCGCTCGATACGATACAGCCGATAAAAGGATTTTTAAAAAACAAAACAGAATCAGATGGGAAAAGAGGAGAGACAGAGTGAGACTAAAAAAAAACAGAATCACAGGCACAAAAGGAGGGAGAGAAGAGAAGAGGGGGAGAGAGAGAGAGAGAGAGTTACCTGGTGCTGCGGCTGCGACTGTTCCTCCGCTCTTCTTCTTCTTCGTCTTCTTCTTCACATCACCGATAGAGACTGAGTAGCTTAAAACTTAAAAGCCCTTAAAAGTTAAAGGGCTTACAAGGGATATGATTCAGTACACTGCCAGTGTACCAATTGCATAATATTGTATAAATAATTTCTATTTATACATTAATTTATGTTATTTAAATATATATATATATATATATTATTATACATACAAATATAAACATTGCATAGAATAATATTTTATAGACATATATGAATTAATATTATATATATATATATATATATAAAAGTTATTGATTGTACATTATAAGTAGTGTATAAGCTACATATTTTATTTAAAAATATAATCTATTAGTCCTATAAATTGATCATATATTTTTATTTTATAT
>JAUPMG010175889.1:0-10497 GCA_031762675.1 Pachysandra terminalis
TTTTTGAAACCAAGACTTTTCAAATGAGTTTTCTGGCATTATTCTTAAAAAGTTACCCTACACCCTAATTTTCCCATATTTTTTCCTCTCCAAAAAGACTACTCTCGGGAAACCATTTTCGGTGATCGACACTCACAAGCTTGATAACCGGAAAACTTTCCATTAGTAATTGGCTGCTCTTCCGGTGAGAATGAAAGCCGTCGTGATAACGAGTCCCGGCGGACCGGAAGTTCTTCAGGTTCAAGAAGTCGAAAACCCTAAACTCGGAGACGATGAAGTTCTGATTAAGGTAGAGGCGACGGCTTTGAACGGAGCCGATACGGTTCAGAGAAAAGGATCGTATCCACCTCTGAAAGGATCGAGTCCGTACCCCGGGCTTGAATGTTCAGGAATTGTCGAAGCCATCGGAAAAGACGTCACTCGATGGAAAGTTGGCGATCAGGTACTGGAGTTCATCGAGAATCTTCATTAAACGTTTTCTTTTGGCTGATTTTATGTGATCGTTAAGAGGAAGAGTCCTGAATGTTAGATTTCTAGGGTTTTTAAATTGGGTTAATTGTTTAACAAAGTTTAGAATTAGAAGTTTGAACTCTCGTTCCTAAATTTTTAGCGGTCATATGTGCCTGTTTGATTCAAGCATTGAAGAAAATTATGGTTTTGAGTCTTTGTTACAAACGATTGAAATGAATAAAATGAACTATCATACGTCTGAGGTACTTGATTCTAAAGAATTAGTTTTCAATAGATTCTGATGTTCTCCGCTTTTATTTTATTAATTCATCCCTGAATTTTGTACTTCTTTTGCATAAAACATATGGATTTTGATATTTGATGATGGGTTGGTAAGAAGAAAAAGTGAGATGAGTTTTGCCAGTCCACAAGTTGTGCTGTCAGAATGACTCCTATTTCATCTCAAGGACAGGTTCGAAAGGAAGCATGAAACTTCATGTCATGCCATTTTTTTTTTTTTTTTTTTTTTTATCATGAGGAATTTGTGGGGACGAGGTAAAACCCTGGCGACATGACCCCACCCTCAAGAACCATATATCAGATAGCCCGGGGACTCGAACCTGGGACCTTCAGTTCTTGAGCTGGAGAGCCTACCAATGTTATTTTTCCCCTTTGGGGTAGATGTGTTCATGCACTGCCTGTGGCTTCATTTGACAGTGTGGGGATAGCTACTTTTAGCACTCTATTGAAGTTAACCTTCCACACCCTTCAGCATTTGTTTCCACCTAGTAGTAGTCTAAACCTAGTTGCTATTATGCATTCCTTAATCAGATTTCCTACCTTTTTGTTATATATATATATATATATATATATTTTTTTTTTTGAGTTAATATCTGTAACAAGATAAGAAGCATTTACTGACTACAATGATGAGCAAACAAAGGTAAGTGCTTCTTATTTTGTTTTAGGCTGCGTTTGGTCCGGCTTGCACTTTGGATAAGTGACTCAATGGGAGCATTTATCCATATCATCAATAAGTTGCTTGGTTTGAAAAAAAATGTTTGGTAATACGCATAACTTAAATACCTTAACAAGATAAACTCATAGAAGCTTTTTGAAAAGTTAGGGATTAAAAAGCTTAGTATTGTGTTTAGGGTTTAGAATTGCCATCTTCAAAGTGTCATTAGTGTTTAGAAACCACTTCCCGCATAAGTGGCTAGGTGAAGTTGTTGAGCAACTTCTCCTTATGGGTCATCTTCCTCTACTGCTTATGAGTAGGAACTTACCCGTTAATCATTACCAAACACACTTATATAACTTAAAAAAGTGCTTTAATAAGTTATAAGCTCCAATAAGTACTTAATTAAGCAGTGCCAAACACAGCCTTAGATATTAACACAAATTACAACACCTTTCAGTAGGTGTTCCAACACTGTATTTGGGACCCTTTTCCTATGAGCATATCATTTCTGGACGGCCAAATTTCACAAGTATGGATGGCACAAAGTAGGAATGAGTTCATTTTCATGACTTGATGAGGTTGGAGGAATAGACGGTTTGCATCCATTGCTTAGTTGATACATGAGTTAAAGGCTTTGATTTCAAAATAAGTTTGGACCTGGACCTGATTTTTCTAGGGTATAGGATCCTGTATGTTATAGCATTATAGAGATCGTTTTAGCACCATACTATAATTCATATTATATTTTTCACAGGTGTGTGCTCTTCTTAGTGGTGGAGGGTATGCGGAAAAGGTAGCTGTTCCTGCTGGACAAGTACTTCCCATTCCACCAGGTGTTTCTTTGAAGGATGCTGCTAGCTTTCCTGAGGTGGTATGCACTGTTTGGTCAACTGTTTTTATGATGAGCAAGCTATCTGCAGGGGAGGCATTCCTGGTAAAATTTGATATAAACTTTTCTTGTCAATTATCACTTCCGCAGAGCATAGAAAAGATTAACATGGTTTTGCACCATTTAATGCTAATCAGCTTCAACTCTTATGTGACGCTGTCTTGGTTCATTTGACTGTCTGATTTCTTAGCCTATGAAGCAATTCTAATAGAGTATCTTCTGCAAACCCATCATGTTAGAATGACCCAACTTTGAACTAAGTAGCATCCACTGGATTTTGTATTGTTCCTCTTGATTTAAAAATAAACTCCCAAAACAAGATGTCTTTGCTATTTTAAAGAAATTTCTGCAAGTGGATGAGAAATCTAAAGAAAGATACCTTCCAATACATGGGTGGAAATTTCAGATGAAGTTCAGGGACATCAACATTGGTTGTGAATTTTGAAATTCCATGTAAGTACACGTTTTAGTTGATCTTGACTTCCTGGCTACCTACCATTAGAACAAAGTAAAAAATTGAAAGTGGGACTAATGACTTAAAAGTAAGAAAACACACACACACACACACACACATATATATATGTAAGTCGGAAATACTTGCATTGATATGCTATCTTAATAAGAGTGACAGGAATATCAAGGTTTACATTGTTGGGGTTGCATATTTTCTCTTTTATCCTCCAATGATTATCTCATGATTTTATCAAATCATTGTTCCAAATATTTGAGGTCTGCATATTTCCTAGTTAGCCTTTCTGCTATTCTTTAGCCCCAACCCAACCCACCCCACCCCTGTCCCAACCACCCCCCACCATCATTTGTCCAAATGGGGGACCTTGATATATAGGTGTGTATATGAACTGAGCAGTAATTTAATTTCAGATTCATGGAGGATCTAGTGGAATCGGTACCTTTGCCATTCAAATAGCCAAACATCGAGGAGCGAGAGTGTTCGTCACAGCAGGTCTGACAGCACTGAGCCATTGAACTCATATGTAGTAGTGTCTGCATCTCTGATTTCATTTATTTTAGATTTTTCTGTTCACCAGGAAGTGAGGAGAAGTTAGGTGTTTGCAAGGATCTTGGTGCTGATGTCTGCATTAACTATAAGACCGAAGATTTTGTTGCTCGGGTAAAGAAAGAAACAGGAGGGAAAGGTCCATGATCTAGCCTAATGATCTTTATTTGTAATTTCAATTCTGAAGTGGTGGTTGAATGATCTTTTATCTTGTCTTGATGTTTTTTCTTCAAAATCTCACATTTCCAGGATTCTGAGTAGGATTTAAGATATCCTTTCCTTTCTGCTTCTTGTTGATTCTGGTCATGACATTCAAACCTCAATATGTTCATGGCAGGTGTTGATGTTATACTGGACAATGTTGGCGGGGCGTACTTCCAAAGAAACCTTGATAGCTTAAATGTTGATGGCAGGCTTTTTATTATTGGCTTTATGGGTGGAACAGTTACCGAAGTGAATCTTGTTTGTATGCTGGTGAGGCGCCTCACTGTGCAAGGTATCACATAAAACCCTATCTTCAGTTTTGGCATGGTTACTGTAGATTTGGAATGAACAAATATTAAAGAAATTTCTGTTATGAGGAGGTAATCAAATTTATCTGTTACTGATACAACAATGGTAATGCTTAGTCCAAGCTAGTTGAGGTCAGCAAATTCATCTGTTCCTCATCTTGGTTAATAAACAAATAAATGTTTGTTCATGTTGATGTGAAGATAACTTCAGATGTGTATGTCCGTTTTAAATTGGACTCTTACCATTTATTCTGGAAGGTTGAATAACCCCATGGATTTAGTGATCCACTTTTTTTTTTTTTTTTGATGACATGGAACCCCCGACCCCACTATGTAAAACACTGGATACATGACCCCACCCACAAAGACCATATATCAGGTAAGACCGGGAACTCAAACCTGGGACCTCCAATTCCTAAGCTGGAGAGACTGCCGGTCGAGCTAACCCTGTGGGTTAGCTTGGTGATCCACATTGCTATTTGATTTGGTTGAAGATCTTCTATTTCAGATACTATATTACAGGTTCAGTTCTGATGTTGGCTTTATGCATACAGCTGCTGGCTTGCAGAACAGAAGCCCTGAAAATAAAGCAGTAATTGTAGCAGAAGTGGAGAAGAATGTTTGGCCGGCAATCGCAGCAGGTAAGGTGAAACCTGTAATTTACAAGGTATTTCCCTTGTCTGAAGCAGTAGAGGCTCACCAACTAATGGAAAGCAGCAACCATATTGGGAAAATACTGCTTGTTCCATGATATGAATATCAATGCAATTGATATCTTATTAGTATAAAGTCGATGACATACTGTGTACGTACTTTGATTAAAACCAATGCAAGATATGCAAATAAGGTTTCTTAAGTTTTTGCTTTGTTAGCTTCAGATTGGGAAATAAAAAATTAGCTACGCCCCAGGCCCTTGTTGTTTTGTATGGACTCCTTCAATGTTATGAGAATGAAATTCAGGTTAAGTATGTTGTTCCCTTGAGGATTGACCTCTGAATTGAAATTGTGAAATTCATTAGGGCGAGGGACCTGAGGGGTCCCATGGTACGGTAAGGGTATATTGAGGATTTGCCTTATATATCAAGTAGTAGTATAAGTTGCAACCCTAATTTGTTTTCGACACAGTGGAAACTTCTTCTCTCATGTGGACGTAGGGGTCCCATGGTACGGTAAGGGTATATTGAGTATTTGCACTATATATCAAGTAGGAGTATAAGTTGTAATCCTAATTTGTTTTCGATAGAGTGGAAACTTCTTCCCTCATGTGGACGTAGGCTTTGCCGAACCATGTATATCTATGTGTATTGTTTTGATCTTCGTTTTTACTGTGCTTATTTATATTATTGCTTGATCATGATCAACAGTTGAGATGTGAAGGACATTTTCACCTCCATCATAAACCCATTTTCCATGTTGGAGAGAAGTGATTGCTGCACGATTGAAGAGAGATGAATCTTAGTGATTGATATGAAATTTATGATATTCAACTCTTGATTTGCTTACAAGGATGTAGATTCTGCTGCATATGGGAGAGTTTGAGCTTTAACTTCAGAAAAAGCTTTGCCAAGGATGTATGAGGGATTGAGGATTTCTGTGTCATTATATTCCTTCCAAATAGGGGGTAATCAATAGTAGTATTTTGTCATATATTCTAACAAACCTAATCAAGTTGTTAGTAGTAGTACCAAGAGATCAAATAAAATATCATTTCTTACCAAAAAATAAAAAATAAAAAAATATCATTTTGATATTTCTTTGAAAAAGAATAGGTGGTTATAAAACTAAAAATATTTATATTCAAAAACAAATAAAATATGAAGTTTGAAATCATTCAGAAGTAGATCAGATATCTAAGCAATCCTTTTGTTTTGACAGAAAATATCCATCTTTAATTAAATTATTTTGCATTTCTAGAAAAATGAAATTATATTTATATCCTAAAATTATCAACAAGCTGTGTATTTTGATTAATCATTCAAAAATTGATTAAAACTAATTAAATTGATGCAGTTCTCTCTCTCTCTCTCTCTCTCTCTTTGTGTTGGGAGTTCGCTCTTTTTTTTTGGTAGGAATGGTGGGAGTTCTCTCTTTTATAATCATCAATATATATAAAGTGGTGCTCATAATATTAATATAAAAAAAAAGAAGAGAACTTATATTTTAGGATAAATTACAAAACCTCTCTTGAAGTATGCATTAATTACAAAGGCCTTCCTTCACCTTTCTAAAATAACAGTCTTCTTTGCAAATTCAAAACATCAACACTCCCTTCCCTCCTACCCCTATATAAATTTTGAGATTGTTAAAAGACAAATTTACCTTAATTTCTTTTCATGCTTTTCAAATTATACCCTTTATTGTAAAATATCTATTTTACAAAATCTTTATTATACAATAAATTCTTTTTATATTAATAAATATTGAACTTACCCCTTCTTTAAATGAACAAGCCTAAAAGGGTATTTCCATTATAAAATAAAGTACAAATGCATCCCCTTTATTATCTCTGAAACCTCCCCTAGGCCACTAACTGAACTTAATGAAAATCATAAACTTTTATATGTTTTAGATTATTTTGCCATTCTTCCTCACGCACAGCAATAACCCAAAACTCCGATAACTTTTTCTCTCCAATCCCTCTCCGACCCTCTTTTCCTCTCCAACTTCACACAGACCAGACCCTCCCCTCGGCTTCTTCTCTCTTCCGCTTTCTTTGCCACAACACTACAGCACCACTGATCTCCATGCTGCCGCGCCACCTTCACCTTTTGCATTGAATCCTTGAAGCTTGAGCTTAGTTCGAAGCCTGAGTTGGAAATACTTGTAGCAGTCAGAAAATCTGGGCTGAGGAAGTTCAGATTTAAGTTGAAGGGTTGAAAAATTTCTGCAGGAACAATGGGGCTTGGGGTTTTGATTTAGATTGATAAAGAGAATGGTGATGGAAGAAGGTTCAAGGGTTCGGCTTGGATTAGATGGGGTTTTGCAGGTTTTTGCAGTGGACGAACAGAAGGAATTCGATTGTGGTTTGGCTATGTGCGTCCAAGAAGAAGAAGAAATGGGTCTTGCTGGGTTGTTCAGTTAGGGTTGCATAAATTGTAAAGGGTTCTAACAATGAAATCAAATGGATTTTTGAGGGTTTTAAGAAGGGATTTTAAGCGGTTTTAATGGGGCTTCAAGAACTGGTTTGGGTGAGGTTTTTTTCACTAGTAGAAGAAGAAGAATCCCCCTTTTAGCAGGTGAGCTCGTCTGGAATTTAATGGCCGAATTGATGTGCGTGAGGAACAAGATGGAGGTGCGTGAGGAAGAGGATGATGGACTGTTTTTTTTGTTTTTATTAAAAAATATAAAACGTCCAATTAGTATGCGGTTGGGTGGACTAAAGCCGGTGTAGACGATCTACACCTGTGGTAGTGGTGGTGGTGGTGGGGTGGGGTTGGAGTTGGAGGTGGGGGTGGGATGGGAGTAGTGTGGAAGGTTTAAATACAAGGGCAAAATAGTCTAAAACATATAAAAGTTTATGATCTCTGTTAGTGTAGGAGGGGTCCATATCTGAATTGAGACAGTAGAGGAGATGTATTTGTACTTTTGAGATGGATAGGGGACCTCAAGGGAGGTTTGTGGAATTTACTCTAATAAATATTAAATTTATCAACGAGGGTATTTAAGTAAAAAAAATAACCAAACGTTAATCTTATCGAGGAAAAAAATTTATATGCGGACAGGGTATTTTCGGTGTTTTTTTTTTCTGCGGCTTTGATAGTTGTTGTGCGTTGCTGGCTTAAATTGTTGCTTGCATTGAGGGCATTGAACTTTGGCACCAATCACCTTGTCATTGAAGGGGATTCTTCCTCCATTATCCACCTAATGAGTAGAGTCGTTCGTGACTCCCCTTGGATGATTGCATGACTCATTTTGAAAGCGGGAGCTGTTATCCTTGACTTGGACGATCATTAAGCGAACCAAGTAGCAGATCGCCTGGCAAATGGGAAGCCACTGCACCAAATTAAGCAACTTCTGTTTGATGACGTTTTGGGAGGCATACTGTTATTAGGGTCTTCCCTTCCTAGTTTTTCTTTCTTGTATGTATTTCTTTTTCTTTTATTATCAAAAAAAAAAAATGTTATGTACCATGACACCGTTTAGCATAGGACAAATCAATACCATAAATGCATGACAAGTGGGATCAATACTTATAAAATAAACATATCTTACTTTGAATAGTGTCAGAGTACATAACAAATATCTCATCCAGGTATATAGTTATTTTTCTCTTACTACTAATAGTAGTTTTCTCATAAGAGAAAAAATGCTATTTCAAAAAGGAGAAGGAAAATCTCTGTAATTAACGCATACTTCAAAAGAAACTATTAAAATTAACCTGCAATATATTTTAATTTATTTATATAATATTAAAAGTTCATTTATAACTATAGGAAGTAGGCAAAAGGCTTTTTCTATATATATATATATATACTAGCGGAAAACCCAGACATAAAAAAATAAATAAAAGATAAATTCAAAACTAAATTAAATAATAATATATTAAAATATTTAAAGATAAAAAAATAATTTATCAAATTAAATTGATAATATAACATTTATATAAATAATTTTATGAAATATATGTCATTATATAAGAATGTTTTATATAACAAAGATAAATTTTAAAATAAATAAAAATATAATATTTGTACATTTAATTTACTAAATTTTTTTATTAAAAGTAATTATATCTATATAGAACAAAGTGCTAAAGTATCTATTATTATTATTATTATTATATAAAATGAATTAAATTAGAGTTCTTGGTAAATTTGAATTTTAGTTTTGAACAGATGTGGCGGGACATCAGTTGTTGGAACAGTCGATGGTGCAACTACTTTAGAACAAACGAAATGCTCTCGATAGATATAGAGGGAGAGGAGATCTGATGAAGGCTAAATGCCTAGAATGGTTACATCTCAAATTATAAAGAGATGGTAAGAATTAATTGAGAACATTACCAACTTTGGCATTATGATTGAGTGGGAAATTTCCAAAGGAAAATATAAAGGTTGCTTAATTAAGAGTTATGGGTTGTTATTATCTTTGTTATTATGTTACATTTGGTGGATTAAATTTGATATACTAATTAAGAGTTAGTGTTTAAATTGGACACGTAGCATAAAAATAGAGTTCAATGAAGGGACACTTACGAATATTAAATATTAAATAATTAAATTTATTTATTTAAAATAGAGAGGATAGAGAGACAAACGTTACATGGGTTGTAAATTAAACCTCTTATTTATATGCTCTTAAATATCAATTAATTACAATAGACGTTATTTTCTCAAAGGAAAGTTGTTTTTTGAGGGGAATATTATTTTCATATTAATTGAACATTAATATTAGTTTTGTGAAAGCGGTACTAAAGTCACACTTGGTGTTAAAAATCAAGATTAGGTGTCAAAAGAAGAGATAGTCTAAATTGCATACGTGGCATCCTGTGAGGCCTCCTCAGAAAAACCATTCTCCTATATATATATATATTAGTAATAATGCACGTGCATTGCACGTGATAAACTTACTATTTTTATAAATATTTTACTAATAACAACAAAAACACAAAAAAAAAGTCAAAACCAAACAAAAGAAATGTCGGTGAACAAATTAGTGAATTTTGAATTACACTACGACATATTTTTTTTGCTTATGGATATAGCATTGTTTTTAAGTGTTAGCTGAACATTGATTAGTGTACGTACTCTAAACCGAACCAAAAAAAAATTTATCTTGTTTGTTTTAGTCCTTTTCTTCGTTGATACATTTCATCTTTATCAAGTAATCATTAAAAAGAAAATAAATCTAATTCTAGATAATACATTTTAATTAAATGTTATTTTACTGTATTGTCCTCTATAACTACAATAATTTTTAAATTAAGTAGTAATTATTTAAGTAATATAATATTAAATCATGGTTTTATTATCTTTTACTTGAAACTTTTAGTAAAAATAAATCTTTGAATTTTAAATACCATTTTTTTTGCCAGATATATCCCTAATTGTTTATATAATTAACATAACAATACAACTAAACTCTTCTTTTTTTTAAAAAGGGGTTATTTTAGGTATTAACATAATTTATATAGACCTACACAATTTAACAAATTTATTAGTGAATTTAACGTGTCTTTATTAAAATGGTTTGTATTCTCTTCCCTCTCACTCTATAGGAAGATGAAGAAGAAGAAGAGGGAGAATGGCGTTTTTGTGTCTTCCTCTAGCTCTCTTGTCTAAAATGAGAGCGCACCTTATGATTGCAAGATCCCTCGCAAAATCATTTTCTCTTTATTCTCCAACTCCTTTGATTTCAAGTAACCTCGATTTCAGAAAATGTGTTGTGAATTTTCGATCAAAATTTTTAAATTTCACGCTCTCAGGTGCTCTCACGCTCGGATTATGTCGCACTGGTCAGTTCCTCTGTTTACTTTCAAATGGTTTCCAAATTATATTGGACCTTTAAGGCGTAATCAGTTTCCTTTTCTTATTTTGAATTCTTGATTCACTTAATTTGATGCACTCTAATCTTTGGAGCCTAGAAGTATCTCACTTGGTAGTATTGCTAAATGATCTCTAAAATTAAATTTGATTATTATATGCTTATGATTCTCCCTGCAATTCTC
>JAUPMG010175910.1:0-24150 GCA_031762675.1 Pachysandra terminalis
TATATAGATATATATATATATATACATATATATATATATATATATATATATGTGATGAGTGTAATCTGCTTGGTAAATGTGAGTTGTCATGTGCCACGGGGGAAGTTTTGCGTGATGCCCCAATGTCGTCCCTGATCAAAAATAACGTAGAATCTACTTATGGGTTAAGAGGCCCTAGAACTGCGATGTACACGTAGAATCTACTTGGTGCCCAGTAACACTTGGTGAACCATGGGGTACCCAAAGTATTGATGGGATGTCACAGGATGAATATCCGTCTCTGGTATTGTAGCCTAATATGGCCCAATACAGGCAGGGGTAGCATGGTGGGACCAGTAGGGATCAAGCGTGATCATACAGGGGTCACAATACCAACAGCATGCATTGCATTACACGTGTTTGTGTTTGTGTTTGACATTACATTTGAGTAATGGACTGAACTAATCATGTCATTGCATCGAAAGAATAAACCTTGTATTCTTTTAATGACATGGCATGCATTCTATAGATAGTCATTCATTTGTGTAACTCCATGTTAGTACATTGTACTTGCTGAACGCGTAGCTCAAGCCTTTTTGACTAATAATATTTCAGGTGAACCATACATGAAGCGAGGAGTTCTATGATGCTAACTCCACTACAACAAGGAGCAGAATTTTGGAAGCTTGACCCACGATTATGGATAGTTACATTTTTGAGAAAACAATGTATTATGTACTAAGGTTTTGAGACATTGAGATAGTTGACTTAGCTAGTTGTAAAGACTGCGAACCACCTTTTTATTAATTGAATTCGTCACTCTGAAGTTTGTAACACGTTTATTTGAGACTTGTTTATATATGTAGTTGTTGCTTCTGCATGATCAAATTAATGAATAGTATAAACTTGCAAGCTGACTATTATCATTATTGCTCGACCCCCCTGTAAGACCCTCGACCATAATAACAAGAAATCCTTTCACAGTCCAAGCAATCCTAGTGATATTCTCAGGGAACAAAAATGCCACGGATATGGCTGAACTTCCTAACCACTCAATGTGAGCACATAGAGACTCTTTTCATCATCAAATCCTTCGACCTTCCATAAAATCCCACCTTCAACCATGTGTCTGAGTTGCATCACAAGTCTCCTCATTGGACACTTCTCCAATATAGTAATCTCCATCACTGGGCCCACCAACGAAATGAGCTGGAAGCCTCCCCTTTAAATACTAGACAGAGTGGGCCTCACTAGGCTCTGTAGCTTTCCACGTGGATTAGTTCGTCACCCCCTGACCTAGCATTCAAAGCCTGCCTGTAACCCAAATATGGAGCTTATTAATCTCTGCCCAATCTTATTGCCCCCTCATCTAACATCTAATTGGATCTTCTTTGGGCTCAAGGCCTAATTATCACCCAATAGACACCTTCATCCTTATGCAATTCGAAAGTTAAGTTGTTGCCACATGGTTCCGACTTTCTGCCTCTCTCCACGATTGCGGTAGCCCAACATGAGTCATTCGATCATCTTCCTCCTGACTCCTGCGAAAATCAGCAGCCCCAACTATTTCCAATAACTCTGAACGAGCCTTAAGAACATTCTGTCATCCTAATAAATCTACCTCCTCTGTTTTCTGAGATGTCTGCCACTAAACCCAAGTGATCAAGGCCTTCGAGATGGCTTGACAGCCTTTTCCACCAACCCAACATCCACCTATTTTGTTACTGCAAAAACTAATCAATGAAGAGAAACCATGGTGTTTTCAATGATCTGGAGAAATTCACTAGTGTCCACTTTACATGGATTAAATTCAAACGCTTTCGATCAAACTTGTGGAATACAATACTCCATCAAAAGAAAAGTAAAAAAGTCCTGACGATAATGGCTTAGAAACTCCCTTACCAAAGTTTCATCGAGCTCAATTATAATGGATGTTCTCCAGGAAATCCATGACCTTCAGGTATTGGCGGCATACGGATTGGCAGGATAGGAAGATACTTTAAATCATGCTTAGCACTTCTCTGGAAATTCTCTGCTAAGATTAGAAAGATTGATTTTTGCATCGACCACTTGCCATTTATGTAGAGACAAAACAAATTCTTGCCTAGATATGATACTATAAAGAAGATTATTTGGCGTGTACAATATTCCTTATAGGAAGAAAGATAACAGACTGTCCAAAACAGAGAATTCTTCTCTTTCCGGATTATCAGCGCTGCATTTAAGTGTCAATACCCTATAATCTGCAGATAGTTTCCCACCTCCTCCTTGTAAACTCAAGCTCAGCACTGATGGATCCTTATCAAACTCTAGAGGAGGCATTGGAGGTCTATTAGAGGTAGCCAAGGAGTTACCTTGTTAGCCCTCTATGTTGCTACAGAGCCCACGACAATTTTGCCTCATGAGTGGCAGGCCATAAATTTTGGCCTGAGTGCTGTTTTGAACCACAGAATCAGGAGCATTTATGGTTGCATCTAACTCCTACCATGCGGATAATGCTATCAACCCATCCAGCAAGTCTCATTGGAAATCCAAGAAGCTAAGTCTATCACGTTAAGATCTATCAAGTTTGTTAGTTGTAATCCTCCCATGTGTATAGAGAAATTAATCAAGCAGCTGACCTGCTTGACTCTATGTGTCTATGTGCAGCCATCCTTATAATGTCATTATATTGTATCCTTGAAACTCACCACCTCAGATGAGTAGAACCACAGCCAATGGTTGCTGCTGTTTACCTCAGGGTTGTTTTAATGAACTTTTTTTGCTTTCCAAAAAAAATTTGCACCAACTTACAACTTCTCACAGGTACAGCTGTAGTTCTAGGAGGTTCACTAACCCCAAACGATCTCAACCACTTTGACTTCACTTTAATTCCAGACTTACTGAAATGCATTCCTTATCTTTCCTGGCCTTCACATTCATATATATGTTTCATCAAACTGGTTGCATTCATACTATGGATGTATCACTTCTTAGTTACCTTTGCTCTACGTATTATAACTGTTCCAAAGCCGTCTTATAGAATTTATCTTTCAGTCCACTTAAGCAACCTAGCATAGCATCCTCCTTAATATCTCTCACACGTGAACAATTGATCTAACATTAGAAGAAAAAAATATCAGAAATTTCAGTGTTAAACGTGACCTATTTTCAAGCTTTTTATCCCAACTTATCCTTCCACAACTCTAGATTTTGTCCCACTTTAGTTTAATCATGTTGCCTGCCAATAGCATACAACAAAGAACTTCCTGTCCCAAATATAATTAATCATTCAATCCATAGTCAATGCAAAAAGGCTTGTCAGTTTCATATTTCTATTATTTGTTTGTCAGATACATCATATTTCTTACAACTTCTCACAGGCACAGCAGTAGTTCTAGGTTCAATAAGCCCAAACGATCTCAACCACTTTGACTTCACTTTAATGTCCACAATTCTCAACCACGTTCCTTGTCTTTCCTGATCTTCACATCTTACATCTGTTTCATTAAACTGGTCACATCCATCCTATGGATGTATCACTTCTAAATTTCCCAAGATTTTGCTCTATGTATTATAGCTGTTCCAAAGCATCTTATAGAATTTATCTTTCAGCTTCACTGAAATGTGTTGATTATGGAACAGACTAAAAGCAGCTATCCACTAAACCAACCTAGTATAGCATCCACCTTAATATCTCCCACATGTGGACAATTGATTTAACAAAAAAAAAATCAGGAATTTCCGTGTTAAATGTGACCTATTTTCAAGCTTTTTATCCCAACTTATCCTTCCACAACTCTAGATTTGCCCCTCTTTAGTTTAGTCATGTTGCCTGCAAAGGATTGTCGGTTTCATTTTCTATTATTTTTATTATTTATTAGGTTGTATAACCTGCTGTACATTCCAGGAAACCTTACCTATTGTTTTTTTCTCTTTTCTTTTTTTTTATCAAGTAAATCAGCTTTTCATTACTCTATTAGAGAAGTTTTTTTTGATTTTGTAGCACTGGCACTTTGATGTTGATATAACCTGCTGTAGATTCTTGATGTACATAGGTTGGGGGAATTTATTCTGTACTTTTGTACACACTATCATTCTATAATAAACATATTAATGAAAAGCTGATTTACTTGATAAAAATAAAAGTAAAAAAACAAAAGGTAAGGTTTCCAGATTTTTTTTCATAATCAATATAAGACGTAGCAAAGTATTTAGGCAAAAATCTACCGCCAGACCCGATCAAGCCACGTGACGCTAAACCCCGATCGTGCCACGTGGAGATTTGGAAAGAAACCCGTTTGGAGCAAGATAAGTTCAAAACGGAGCGGGCCTGTGAGCTGGTTGCACAGAGAAGGCAAGATCAAAAAATATACGAGGAGAAAATGGGACAAATGTCAGCATATTGAGAAAGCTAACTACCCAGCAGGTATCCATGTTCATAATTGTTATGCTCTCAAGGCTTGTAGTATAAAAAGGCAAAGATAGGAAGAGAAGAGCTCTCGCAAAAAACTACCAACAAGCGCTACATATCAATACTTACGATCCCCAGTGATCACAAGTTATCTCCAAGTTCTACAAGGATCCTGCTGCAAGCTATCTTTTACTTTAACTGAGTTTCTCTTAGAAGAAATCTTCAATTAGGAGTAAAGAAGCCCAACCGGGAAATCTAAACGGCGCCTTTAGGTAACCCTCTTGCAAGCTTGATTGTGCACCCGTGGAGTTCCCACGTCCAACCACTGGCCCCAAGATTTTTCCTAAGGTTTTGTTCACTTTGTAATTTGTTCTTCTTTCAGTTTATAAGACTCAGGGCTATATGTTTACTGTTTGTTCCAGTACACTTTTGGAGTGTTTGTTTTTTTTTTTTATCAATAACGAAATTTTATTAAACTTTTGGAGTGTTTGTTAATGTGTAATATCAGTTGTTTCAAGTCCATCACTTGAACCATTGAAACTGTGAAATCTTTCAATCGCTTGATCATCAATTGGTCAAAACATCATCGCAGACCGATTCTAGTTAGAACCGACCGATCTATTCAGTATAATTGAATAAACCTTTCTTTAAACGAACTATCAAAGTTCTAGCACTCCCGCATCCTCAGTCATACGACTAAGAAACAACAATCGGCTGGGGGAAATGTGTGAATTGAAAAAAGCCAACATTTTTTTGGCACGCCCGGTGGGACACATCTGGTGAAACTGAAATGGCACTCAAGACCAGGATGAGTGGGCGGTCGAATGAAGATGACCGCGAGGCAATAATGTCCACTCTGAAACCCATCCGCGAAGAAGAACAAGAAACCAATACGATGTCGGCCGAAGCTCACCCCCATGCCATCCCAAATGTTAAGGTAGGTTCCCCGTCTAGTTCGTTTAATAATAGCACTTTAATGGCCCTACAAGCCATAAACCACACCTTGATGAGGATCACTACTGATCAGGGGCGGACCTATGCTACTATTGCAGAAGGATTCAGTAGAATGCCTTACGAAATGGAGGCCATGCTTAGGAGAGAATTAAGTGTGGCCGGAGAAGGAGAGAGTTCTATTAGGAGAAATATTGGTGGGAATGGAATGCTAACACCCAATGAACAACAGCAAACCAAGCCTAACCTTCATCAGCCAGTTAGACAGGTAAATGATCGGAATGAACCATTGGACCCGAATGGCCAACAGATCAAGGGATGTCAGGCCTAGAAGCCCAGGCAACCGGACCAATTAGAGGGATTAGTTATACCAGTGGGTTCAAGATGCGGTGGCTAACATACCGGCCAAACGGTTATCAAGACCATCATACCGTAAGCCATATCCTGATTGGGTGGACCATCGATATGAGTTCCATAGAGGATATAGAATCCTAGAGTTTTCGTTGTTTTCTGGTGAGGATGGTCAATCGACCTTCGAACACAGGCCGATTTATAGTGCAGTGTGGGGAAGTATCACCAAACGATTATCACAAGTTAAGATTGTTCAATAATTCCCTGACTGGCCAAGTATTTACATAGTACATAAACATGACGCCTAATTCAGTCCAACATTGGACAAAAATGGAAGAGAAATTCCACACCCAATTCTATTGGACCGAACCGGAGGTGTCGATGGCTGATTTGGCTCGTTTAAGGCAATTGCCAGATGAATCGGCTGACAGGTGCATAGGAAGGTTCAAAAGAATAAGAAATCGGTGCAGGATTGTCCTCCTAGAGACGGAGTTTGTAAAATTGGCCCAAAACGGTTTAGATATCGTGCTTCGAAACAAGTTCAAAGGGATGGAATTCAAAGATCTTTTCGAATTGTCAACCCGAGTGGCCAAATATGAACGACTCCTGCAGGAGGAAAACCAGAGGAGGATAGCTACTATAGGAACTTACTTTCAGGACCCAAATTATTAGTTAGCCTTGGCCGAGGTACTGGCCAATAAGCCTTTTACATGTTCGGCTTTAAAGAAAAAGATTAATGGTACCCAAATTGAGGGAAAGAAGAATTTCCCAGAAAAAAGGAGGCATTTTTCTTTTGACGTATCTATACCCGATGAAATATTCAACCACCTCATAAGGGGGAAATTTATCAAGCTACCAGAAGGACATAAAGTTTCTTCAACCGACGAATTGAAAAAAGGGGAGTATTGAAAATGGCATGGGTCCCGTACACACTCGATTATTGATTGTGTTGCCTTTCGTAATATGGTGCAGGTTAATATTGACAGAGGATTACTCCAGTTCCCTGAGAAAGGCAAAGAAGTGATGGAGATAGATGCAGATCCGTTCTCCGCGGTAGATCTGGTTTCAGAAATGAAGTCTCATTTGGGAGCAGCAGAATTGGTAGTAGCAGGCAATTGGCTCAGAATAGCCACTGCTTTGACGGTCGGTCAGTTTTCCCATCAAAACAACTTCTGTGGTACTCATAATGTTTGTAAAAGATGACATCAGGAAATAGGAAGCCAAGCTGGTCAAATGCCGGCTGACCATCGCCAACCATGGTGACCACCGCTCTGGCAGTTTAGACCAAACTATCACCCGGAGCCTCTAGAAAGATGGTAGCTGAACAGAGACAATCAGTCATATGCTCCCGTTCAAAGAACGGTCAAACCCTCAGGGAGAAGAAGAGGTAGATGGACCAAAGTGGTACACCCAAAATTCGGTCATTCAGGATATGAGATGACTCGGACTCGGAAGAGGAGGTGGAAAAGGTAACAAGCAGCAAAAAGAGAAATTTCAATAAAACGAAGCGAGCAGAAGGGGATGATCGTTACACACAATTCCTTGGTGAAGGTCAGATCCAAAATTGACACTTCTGTAGGAAAGAGGCTGACAGATAATCAAGACGGCAAGAAGGAGCATCCCCAGAGCTTACATTTTTAAAGGATGACGAGGGACTGCTATTGGACCAGTTGTTGGCTCAGTTCCAAAAAGCAGAGACCTCAAAACAATCCTCATTGATAAGTGACTACTTTCAAGATAAAAAAGAAGCCCCGGAAGCAAGTCAGACTATTCAATTTGGGTTTTTCCACCTACGACCATGAATTGTAACATGGTATTCATGTTGTCGGTCGCTTTCCAAGCAAAAGATGAATACCCAGAACCAAGTAACAATGAGGAAGAAGACCAGAGGGAACTCGTGGCTGTGTTTGTTGCTACTCTGGAAAAACATCAAGCACTGGAGCAGGTAAGTGTTGGAAGAAATGGGGATTATCAGCCAACGGTTGACTCTGATGGCAAAGCTCATAAGGTCACTTTCGAGAAGCCATCCCAGAGGATGGCTCAACATTTGCTATCAATATACATAAATGTGCACATGAACAGTGTTCTTGTCACCAGAGTTCTCATAGATAACGGCACGACCGTCAATATATTGCTCAATATGGTAATGAGGAAAGTAGGTAAGACAGTAACTGATTTGATCCGACCGAAATAACGACCACTAATTTTGTTGGAGTTATGACCACTCAAGGAGTTTTGCCAATAGAATTGGAAATTGGGCGTACGAAGGGGCTAACCGCTTTCTTCGTGGTCGAGTCGTCTTTTAGCTACAACACGCTCTTAGGACGGGATTGGATCCACTCAAACCTCTGCATCCCATCTCTCTTCACCAATTCCTGTCTTTTGGAATGAAAACAAGGTAGAAGTCATCAAAGTCGATGGACGGCCGTTTTTGGCAGATTTCAATGTGGTCGGGGCCTTGCTTTATGGAGGAGAGATAGTGCCAATAAAGTTCGCAGGAAACAGAAAGAGTGGCCAACCAACTGGCACTTCGGTGGCAATCAGTAACAAACAAGACAAAACCAAGGTAGGATCGACAATGATAATTCCCTATAGGTCGAGCCATGATCACAGGATTGAGGAGATACCACGATGAGCACCGATCAATTACAGTAAGAGAGGTTGTCCGTTGTTCGGGCCACCACAGCACGCGTAGTAGCATACATGTGTGAGAGACAGTTGCAGGAAGAACATTCGGTCGGCGCGGTAGAGTGCATTGCAAAAGATGATTAGACATGGAAAAAGGCTTGTCCATGCGAGATATTGAAGCGGCTCTTGCGAAGATGGATGATGTTAAGGGCCGAGGTACAGGAACCTTTGGTAGAAATAGAGCTAGGAGCTGAGGCCAATCATCGGCCAATTTATGTAAGTAGCATGCTCCCAAAGCAATGTTTTTTTTTGATAATTATGCTCCCAGAGCAATGTAGATACCAGTAAATAGAATTACTAGCCAAATTTCAAGACTGTTTTGCATGGGATTATCATGAAATGTCGGGTTTAGATCAAAAGCTTGTTGAACATCGGTTGCCATTGAAACCAGGTTATAAACCTCATAAACAACCATCAAGGAGGATGACGGTAGAAGTAACTGAAAAAATAAATGAAGAAATAGAGAGGCTGTTGAAAGAAAGTTTCATAAGACCGATCCGGTATGTCGATTGGGTATCAAATGTGGTGCCAGTCATGAAAAAGAATGGCAAAATTAGGGTGAGCATTGACTTCAGAAATCTCAATCAAGCAACACCCAAACATGAGAATCCAATGTCGGTGGCCGATCTGTTGATAGACAGGGCGGCCAGGCACAAAATGTTATCATTTATGGACGGACGCTCTGGATACAATCAGATTAGAATAGCGGTCGAGGACGTGGACAAAACCACGTTTAAGGGACCAGGGGCAACAAGAATATGTTGCTGGATTGTAAAGCCTTTTGGTTTAAAAAATGGTGGAGCCACATATCAAAGGGCAATGAACAGTATCTTTCATGATATGATTGGCAAGAACATGGAAGTGTATATAGATGATATAGTGGTCAACTCAACATAAGAGAACGAGCATCTCAGAGATCTAAGAGCATCATTTGAAAGAATGCGGAAACACAGATTGAAGATGAATCCCTTCAAATGTGCATTTGGAATATTGGCCGGGAATTTTCGAGGATTCTTGATACATCAAAGACGAATTGAGATAGATAAGAACAAAGCAAAAGCAATCATAGAAGCCAAAGCACGAGAAAATAAGAAACAGCTTCAAAGCTTCCTTGGCCAAATTAATTTCCTAAGAAGATTTATTGCAAACTCGGCCGGAAAGCGGGTGTCCTTTTCCCCGTTGCGAAGAATACAAATGGGAGGATCGGCATCAGAAGGCATTTGATGCAATCAAAGAATACTTAGCAAAGCCCTCGGTATTAATTCCCCCAAAGAAATGAAAACCATTGAAGCTATATATATCAGGGGCCGAAAAATCTATAGGAATTCTCTTGGCTCAAGAGAAGGACCAAAAACATGAACAAACCGTATATTATTTAAGCAAATTTTTGCTACCGACCGAACAAAGAAATTCAGCCATTGAAAGATTATGCTTAACATTATACTACACTGCTATAAAATTATAGCACTACTTGATAACTTACACGGCGTTAGTGTAATTGCCCCGACCGATGTGATCAAGTATATGCTGAATAAACCATATCTAAGGGGAAGAATAGGCAAATGGATTTTGGCTTTGTCAGAATTTACGTTCATATACATCCCTCAGAAGGCAGTAAAAGGACGGGTCATTGTCGACTTCTTGGCCAATCAACCTTCAGGAGACCCTCCACCAGGATCAAACATAGAATATGACCTATTCTCGGTAGAATTGCTCCCGTGGACATTGATTTTTGATGGATCAAGAACAGAAATGGCCAAGGAAGCAAGCATCCCACCATGAGGGAAAAAACAGAAACATGCTTTCTAGTTGGAATTCGCTTGCACAAACAATTAGGCCGAATATGAGGCATTGATAATAGGAATGGAAATCTTGTTGGAGATGGGTGCAAAGAATATCCCAATTAAAGGGGATTCTCAACTGGTAATCAACCAGTTGGGGGGCAAATATAAGTGCTTAAGCTGGCAACTTATGTTCTTATATGGGGTAACTTGCCAATTAATGGAAGAATTTGATGATGTAGTGTTATGCCATTGCCCACGTGAGCAAAACGAAGAAGCCAAGGAGATGGCTCAAATAGCATCAAGAATAAGAATGATTGAAGGGGTGATCGAGAGGACCGTATCAGTCCAGAAGAGGTCTACCATCTGTCGCAAAGAGATTAGAGTCCCTAAATATCATGGTGATTGAAAGACAACAAGATGACTGGCGATCTCCGGTCATAGACTACTTAAGAAACCCCAAACCTAATGGCCGAAAAAAGGATGAAGATAGCATCAAGGAAATATGTGATGGTGGCCGGCGAATTATACAAAGGGTCTGTTTGGATTGCAGGAATTCAGGGGTGGGAAGTGGAATTGGCAGGTGTGAATTTCAATTCTTGCGTTTGGACCACCAATTCCCATGGGAATTATAAACCAAGTGTGCATTCTAATACCACACAATTCCCACAGTTCTTTAGAATTGTAATTTAGAGAGGGAGTGTTTATTGTAATTCCAATGTAGGTGGGAATTTAAAAAAGGGTTAACTCCACTTATACCTCACCACCACCACAACCCCCACCATCACGCCACCTTCACCACCACCACCACCACCATCCCACCACCACCCCACCCCCCCCCCGCCACCAGCACGACCACCACCACCACCACCCTCCCACCACCACCACCACCACCACCACACTACCACCACCACCCCACCACCATCATGCCACCTTCACCACCACCACCACGCCACCTTCACCACCACCCCCACCCCACTACCACCACCACCACCACCCCACCTTCACCACCACCACCCATAGTGTTTGAACTCGGATCCAACTAGGGGATCGTCCCGCTCCAATCCCGAGTTGGATCGTTTATCCAACTCGGGATCGGACGAGATTGGACAATCCGAAATTAATAAAAAAAAAAATTCAAACTCCCGACTCGCCCGATCCGTATCGGGATCGAATTAAGTCATTACATTTTGTTTAAATTTAGTCTCGAATTCAACTCGGGAACGGACGATCCTTTACACTATGCACCACCACCACCACGCCACCTTCACCACCACCACCACCACGCAACCACGCCACCATGCCACTTTCACCACCCCACTACCCCCACCCCACCACCACGCCACCTACAAATGTAATTTCCAGCAAATTCCACAATGTCAACCAAACACCAAAATTGTAACATCTATGAATTTAAAGTCATATGCATTGTAATTCTCATGTATATTTAAATTCATGCGATCCAAACGGACCCAAAAAGAGTCCAGATAGGATGCTTCTAAGATGCACAAACTTGCATGAAGCTATGTTAAGCACGGCAGAAGTATATGAGGGAATTTGTGGAGCTCACCAAGCGGGTATTAAGATGAGATGGTTAATACGGAGACACGGACATTATTGGCCGACAATAATGAAAGATTGTCATCAATATGCTAAAGGTTGTCAGAAATGTCAAAAGCATGGACCGATTCAACAAGCACCAACCATAACCTTACACATGATAGTGAAACAATGGCCGTTCAGACTCTTTAGAGGATGGGCCATGGATCGTATTGGCAAAATATATCCTCCATCATCGGGCCTCCATGGATTTATTATAATGGCCACTGATTATTTCACCAAATGGGTCGAGGCAAAGCCAATGAAGAAAGTTGACCAGTCTGATGGGATCGAATTCATACAAGAACAAATCATCCGTCGATTTGGCATCTCAGAAACAATAATGGCCGATCAAGGTTCAGTTTTTACTGGGGGACAGGTACTGAAATTTGCTGAAGAATATGGGATCAAAATCACCAATTCAACACCATATTACGCTCAGGCAAACAGGCAGGCAGAATCTACTAACAAAGTGTTGAAGAATATTTTGCGAAAAATGATAGACGAAAGACCAAGGTCATGGCACAAGACGTTGTCAGAGGCATTATGGGCTTATTGTACTACATTTAAATCAGGTACTGGAACTACCCTTTTTGCACCAACTTTCAGGCACGATGCTTTACTACCTTTGGAAATTACGGTCCCTTCGTTAAGGACGGTCATGCAACATCAACTGCCACCAAGTGAGTATTCGAAGGCAATGATTATAGAACTTGAGGATCTGAGCGAATCCAGGCTCAGAGCATTTGAGGAATTACATCTCCAGAAGAAGAAAGTGGCAAGGGAATATAATAGGAGGGTCAAAGGAAATTCCATCGCGGAAGAAGAGCTCATCTGGAAGACAACACTACCCATCAGCCGAAAGAACCACGTATGGGAAATGGTTACCTTCCTGGGAAGGCCTGTACTAGGTACAAGAAGTCCTACAAGGAGGAGCGTATACCATCACGTTGGTATCAAATCCAACTGAGATGAAAACCATCAATGGCAAATATCTAAGTACTACCCAACGTTTTGGGAGTCCCAAGAAAATATATAACAAAAAAGGGCCAACGTTGGCCTACAAATTGCTACCATTAGTTCAGAAAACGGTCACCTAGGACCCGCATAAAAGGAGGCCAATCAGCGGCCTAAGAAAAATAAAAGTTCAAAGAAAAACTAAACATGTTCAAGAAACGGCCAAAGGGCCGGTCCAAACCACCAACACATTTAAAAAGACAAGTTTTTCAGAGAATCAAATTTGGCCATCAAAGATTCAGCCATCTCCACTGAGTGCTACTTCTTCTTTTTTTCTTTTTTTTGATAAGTCATGAATATATATATATAAAGTGAGGAAGAATATACAGCAACCACCGTTTAGCAAAAAAGCCTAAAACTGTGGTCAGACACTAAGAAGAAAGGAAAAGGAGATGCATAACACCAACAACATGATAACAACACACACGAGCAAAGTCAAACACCCTAATCGTCTCTCAAGACAAGGTCCACGTCTGCAGAGGTTATCACATTCCTACTAGCACCTCTCCTCGCCAACTCCACTGCAAGTTGATCAGACGCCCTTGGCGCCACATGGAACGAAATGTTCCCTACTTTAGCCAAAAAGACGCCAAGCGAACCAGGTGTGTGACCCTCCAACTGCATAGATCAGGCCTCTCCAACCAATCGACAATGTACTGCGCAGCACACACAATCACTACTGAGCCAAGGCTACTACGCGTTGAGCCTTCTTGCTTTCAGCAATGTCCACAAGTAATCATGCTTTCTCCTCCTGAAGCCTTTTCTTCTCATTCTCAATTTCTCCCAAACGGTTGGTGATCCGATCTACCTCCACATTCACAGCATGCATCTCTTGCGCATTGGCTCAAAGAAATCTCACAAACAGACAACCTCCTCTATGCTCACTGAAAGATCCTTTAAGAAGTGATCAACTTGCTCTTCTTGAGCTCGAGTCAGACAAAAGCCAATGACCCAAGCAGGAACTTCAAACAAGGTAGGAATGATGGAGGAATCGGTCGAGGTAGAGGACCAGAACAGGTCAAAATACTAATGAAACGCAGAGAGATGTTCTTCATTGCCAAACTCGGCCAATCCCAAAGAGAAGACTTTTTTAAGCTCAGACCAGGCAGTTTCAAGAGCTGTGGATGCCGCCGATTCGAAGGCCAGAGGTGTTAAGGAAAGAGTGGTCGAACCCTGCAAAAATCATCCACCGGCTTAAGATACTCAGCAAAATCAGTAGGAATCATTGGGACATCAGTATCGGGATAGCTTTGGCTAGGAAGAGGAAGATTGGTAGTTCTAATAGAGGCAGGAGAGGTGAGGGGATCCTCAGGAAGATCGTCATCACCACTATCTTCAGCATCGGCTGTTTCCATTCTCTCAGAAAGGTACAAGCTGATCGATAGGTGGAAAAAGGGGATTGGCCATCCCAATGGATGATTCAGGGATTGGAGGAGGTTCGGGCCTAGGTGCAAAATAATGGGAAATGTCCGTTTCAAATACCCCAGAAGAATGAGACGCGTCCAAAAGTCAGGCTTGCAGGCATTTTTCATCATGAGCGACCAATTTCTCAACATACGCATGATCCACCTTTTCCTTAAGGAGTTCAGGGGTTTTTGAGGGATTCCACTTTATTCCATAGTAACTTTCAAAAAGGAGAATAGACTTCATGGAATTAAAAATACCTGATTTAGCTTTCCGAGGAAGATCCAGGGGAGCTTTAGTGGAAGCCTTGCCTTTTCCCTTGGGGCTGGTTTTATGAGAGACCAAGGACGGCTTGACCAAAGGAGGGAGAACAGGCCACTCGACCAGAATATCAAGTTTAGAAATATAACGGGATAAATCCGAAGGAAAAAAAGATTTCAAGTAGCGGAACCACCATGATCGAAAGGCAGCAGAAGACAAAGGACTGTTAGGACAATTGGGTATGGAAAAGGTAGTAGCCAACCCTTGGAAGTAGTGGTTAACACGGTCGATCTCCTCTAACCGAGTGATGATATTGCGAAGATAAGACGGCCAATTGAATGAGCACAAAGTTGGAGCGGGGGATAACCTAAGCGAAACCAAACTGACGAGACAATATATTAGGGATATATATACCTCTACCCCACATTTTTTTATTACGACCTGGGGCTCCTTCTTCTAGCGACCCAAATGCATGTCACAGCATATCATACAACTACCTTTTCAATCAGTCTTTTGCAGAATGTTTTCAGTTCTTTTTCTCTCTTGCTTCCAATCGGTCAGATTTGCTCTTTCTCCCTTTTCCAATGGAATTTGGTCCTTCCGAGCAACGGCCACTGGGCTATCATGAACCTCGAACAGACTAAGGTTCAAAAAATCAGAAGGACCAAATTCCACTGGAAAAGGGAGAAAGAGCAAATCCGACCAATTGGAAGCAAGAGAGAAAAAGAACTGAAAACATTATGCAAAAGACCGATTGAAAAGGTTGGCATTCAGCTACCGTTGACCATGAAAAAGCAGATTCGAAAGAGGTGCCATAGCAGATTGGCAGAAAAAACCAGGAAAGTATTTCCAGGCCCAAAACTGAAGAAGCCATAAGGGACCACCGACCAAAGATAAATTGCGACCGGAAAGATTAAAGAGACCACGATAAAGCTGAGATAGAAAAAATGGAGCAAGAGCAAGGTGACAGCCATCGGCCAGAGCAACGGCAACACAGCTGTATTATTTAGTCAACTGACCAGAGGCCATACACAAGCTACGACATAAAAACATGAGCAGGAAAGAGCAATGCTCTTGAACATCAAGAACTGGAGACTTTTTCTTTTCTTTGGACATGAAGTTACCGTATGCAACACGAGCATTGGATTTATCAAAAGAGAGATTAGAAGAAAGGAGGTTGTCGTCAACAAACTCGCCATTAGGAGGTAAATCGGTCAAAGCACAAATATCTAGAATGGTAGGACTCGTGGGTCCACAAGGAAGGTGAAATTAGTTGGTCGACTGAGATCCAAAACACACTAAAGCAGCAAGCATAAAATGGGCCATGGGGAATTCAAAGCGAGAGTATTGAATCAATTCAAAAATACCTACAAATTTCTACTGATCGACATAGAAAGGCGACAGACGATCGATCCAAGAAGTCCAGTCTATATTGGCTTTCGGCAAAGATCTCAAGGAACGGCCAGCTTTCCGTGCACCCCAATCAAGAAAAGCAGCATCCGCAAGGAAACTCTCGCCCATACAACAAGGAAAGATAGACTCAAGAGCTGAGAGCAGCTGGGGAGAGGTATCAACAAAAATTGGACCAAGGGCAAGAGAGTCTACGTAAGGAGATACGATATGCTTAGTGATAGCAGAGGTCACGACGGATGGTAGAACAAGGTCGCTGGAGCTACTGGAAGTCATGGCGATAAGAGTTTCTGGTTTTTGCCAAAAGAGAAGCACATAGAAGATGGAAGAGAAGCGCAGAGAAGATGAAGGAGATGAACAGAGACAGTGAAAAGAGGTAATAACGATCTTGAAAATCTTCGAAAAGATCTCTTATGCCGTAATTATGATTGCCGAGTTTCAAGAATAGCGCAATATCGATTCCCTTGTCAATTCAAGAGGAATTTTTGAAATGACAAGAGAGGGGGCAATGTTTAGGCGAATTTCCACCAAAAAAAAATGTTTACGCGAAAATCTACTGCCAGACTCGATCAAGCCACGTGGTGCTAAACCCTGATCGTGCCACGTGGAGATTTGGAAAGAAACCAATTTTGAGCAAGATAAATTCAAAATGAAGCGAGCATGTGACCCGGTTGCATAGAGAAGGCAAGATCAAAGAATATACAGGGAGGAGAAAATGGGACAAACGTAAGCATATTGAAAAAGCTAACCACCCACGTTCATAACCGTTATGCTCTCAAGGCTTGTAGTATAAAAAGGCAAAGATAGAAAGAGAATAGCTCTCACAAAAAACTACCAACAACCGCTACATGTCAATACTTACGATCCCTAGTGATCACAAGTTATCTCCAAGTTCTGCAAGGATCCTGCTGCAACTTCATTTTACTATAACTGAGTTTCTCCCAAAAGAAATCCCCGATTAGGAGTAAAGAAGCTCGGTCAGGAGATCTACAGAGCGCCTTTAGGTAACCCTCTTGCATGCTCGATTGTGCACTCGTGGAGTTCCCGCGTCCCACCACCGGCCCCAAGAGTTTTCCTGAAGCTTTGTTTACTTTGTAATTTGTTCTTCTTTCAGTTTGAAAGCTCTACTCGAGGCTATATGTTTATTGTTTGTTCTAGTACACTTTTGGAGTGTTTGTTTATGTGCCAAATCAGTTGTTTCAGGTCCATCACTTGAACCTTTGGAACTGTGAAATCTTTCAATCGCTTGATCCTCAATCGGTCAAAACAGCATTGCAGACCGATTCTAGTTAGAACCGACCGATCTATTCGGTATACTTGAATAAACCTTTCTTTAAACGAATTAAAAGTTCTGACACGCCCGCATCCTCGGTCATACGACTGAGAAACAACAATCGACCGGGGGGAAAGGAGGTGTGACTTGAAAAAAGCCAAACAAAAAGAGTACTCAGAGTTCCTTCCACCACTGATGATAGCATGGCAAACAACAATATGAAACTCAAAAGTCACAGCAGACATTTAAACAAGGCACAAAATTACATAAAAACCTTTAACACTACAAGCTGTTTCGGCATTTTCAGCAAATTAATTGATTTTGTCGATCAAAAACCAAACAGAAGAATTTCAGTTAGAAAAACTAAATTACGCAATCAGATGATAGAATCTTATGCAAACGAATTGATGCCAGTTATAATTACCAAGAATATTGGATGAATGAGAGAAGACGGGGCCGAGGATCCTCAAATCCCTAGCGGGGATCGCCACACGCTTAAGGATAGCGCTCTTATCACATTCAAGAAGCTCCGACTGCCCAAACCGATCGAAACGCATCCACAGTCGTGATCCGCCAGTCTTCTTCTTGGCTTTAGCTGACCCTCCTCCTCCACCTACTCCGGCAACGGATGTAGAGACAATGGCGACGGAGTTGTTATCGGTTGTGATAGGTGAGACGGTGGTGTCGATCGGCTGCATCTCCGTCGCCTTCTTGAGGCGGCGCCGGCCGATCCTCCGTGGAAACGAGAAAGGCCGTTTCGCCATTTCCTCTTTCTCTCCGTCTCGTTACCGAATTCCGATCAAAACCCAGTTTCCTAAACGCAGTAGTTTAGTATTATTAGTTGATTTTACTATTATTTTTAACTAAATAAAATCAATTAATAATATGAAAGAATTTCTGATATTTTAGAATATTTTTTTTAGAATGTCCTGATTTCCGGTACGGATAGAAAGGGGTTTCCGTAGGGTCTCTTGTGGGAAGAATGGATGTTCTGTTCTAGGATGTGATGAATAAGAGAGTTGATGGAAAGAAAGGTTGAAGGTTTGTATCCACGTGTGGAGATGTATTTTAAGTAGTAATTAAATTTTCACCTACATAAGAATTACAATAAACACCCTCTCCCCTCTTTGAATCATAATTTTAAAGATTCGATGAAATTGTGTTATAATTTTTTCATACGTTAATTATAATTCACGCTGAAATTGGTCATCCAAATGCTCAAATTTTAATTCTCACTAGTCAATTCTAAATCCCACCTTAAAATTCTTGCGATCCAGACCGACCCTTAGGTTAGTGTGGGTTTTTTCCTTAATAATCCATTTTTGCTAATATAAAGGAGCTTTGTAACCTAATTATTGATAAAGGGGTTTTATAGTCAAATTATAAGTTTCTGTTATAGATTGTTAAGACTCCTTTAGTTTGGTCTAATAAGTATATTGGTTGTAATGACCAAGGTTTGAGGGTACTTGTTGTCATTTGTCAAATCTAAGAAGATGTCAACATAATTTATTCTATTATTTATTGTTATTATTATCTTAATCTTAAGTTATATAAAATGGGCATAACTACAGTTTGTCCCATTTTTTTATTCTAATATTTCCCTCAATGTCCTTTACTGCATCTTTATCATATTAGAAGGAATTTTCTATGGGGCATGAAACTAGAACACGAAGGATGCACTATATTAGTTGGGATAAATTATGTGCTCTTAGGAGCTGTGGTGGTTTCAACATTAAGGCTGCGTTTGGCTCGGCTTGTACTCATAGATAAGTAACCCTTTTTAATTAATGAAAATATTAAATATATAATATTTTTATCTTATTTCATGCATCTATATTGATGTTTCTGGACTGTTTTGTTGGATTTTTATTGATTTGGGCATCATCAATAAGATGAAGAAGAAGAAGAATTGATCAACCGAGATGAGTTTATTCTTTCTCTTATCCTGCTATGATTGGGTCCCATCTTTTCCTTCTTTCACTTTCATCTTCTATAGTTTCTTTTACCATCTGCACTTGAAAAAAATGCACTTATGTGATTTTGTTACTTTACGATGCGTACTCTTTGATCAAAACTTGATATGCAATATAGAGTTGGTGGAATTTGATCTACTTTAGTTCAAAGTGGGGAAGGTGGGATGGATAATTTATCACATGGTTGGTCATAGATGTGGAAGTTGGCATTAATCTACAACCAACCTCTCATTACTTTCATCTTATCATAGGGTAAATCCAACCATTCATTCAATTGGATATAAAAGTACATCTCAATAGAATTTGATCTACTTTAGTTCAAAGGAAGAACTGAACTCCTCTATCAAGAACATGTATGTCAAATAGTGTAGATATGATACTCTACTCTAATATATGCATCAAGCAGTTCTGGGATCACTTTTGCTAAAAAGAAGAAAGGGGTTGATTTTGCTGTTTCTGTTTACTTTAGAATAAATGCAAAGCATGTTCCTTTATGAAATTTGATTGTAATATGAAATTTTGGTGTTCCATGATAACGTTCTATGTATTGATGACAAGAAGGAAATGTAATATGTTCTAAAAAATAATATTAACGGTAGTATTCTATTATGTAGTTTTCAAGAATATTTTTGAATCAAAAGATTGGGCAATTTTATGATGTCTCCGCTTGGTATTAGATTTTCTTTGTAAATACTATCATGAAATGATGTGTTTTTCCAAATCAATAAGCTTTCATGAAATTGTCTCTGGACTAATTAATAAGCTTTCATTCACAGCTGCTTGGATTATTTAGTGGTTTAGATTCCAACCATCTTCCAAAGTCAATGATGTAACATATTTTGTACCAGGTACTACAAAGAAAGTGTTAATTTTTATGTAAGCATTCTTGCAAAATAGTATTTGATTTGTACAATTCGTTGCAATAGAGTATGGTCTAGATGGGGTTGTTTCAGCAAGTGATGATATGGGTGAATAGATAATTTCCCGATACCCATTTAGCTCACAGAAAAGTGTAGATATGAAAAATGATAAGAGCAAATAGCCCAATAATAGACCACCACATGTCAAGATTAGACCAACACGTAGCAAGACCCCAATTGATACACATGGGTATAACCCTTGAAAACTTCCTAAGGAAGAAGGTATCTATAGGGACTAGTTCAAGGAATATACAACCAAGACATAGATATAGGGAGAAGGTAGTGTGCACTACCACGATGACCCTTTATCACATAAATCATAGGATGATCAACACTACAATATGTAATGAAGCTAATATCAACAGGTATTTCACAACAATACTACCTCCATCTGGAGCGAGGCTCAACGATGTTGAAAGCCATACTACCTCCGTCTAGAGTGAGGCTCAACAACGTTGAAGGCGATACTACCTTCGTCTAGAGCGAGGCTCGACAACGTTGAAGGCGATACTACCTCCGTTTAGAGCGAGGCTCGACGATGTTGATGGCGATACTACCTCCGTCTAGAGCGAGGCTCGACAACGTTGAAGGCGACACTACCTCCATCTAGAGCGAGGCTCGAGGCTCGACGACGTTGAAGGCGACACTACCTCCGTCTAAAGCGAGGCTCGATGACGTTGAAAGTGACACTACATCCGTCTAGAGCGAGGCTCGACGACGTTGAACGCGATACTACCTCCGTCTAGAACGATGCTCGACGACATTGAAGACGATACTACCTCCGTCTAGAGCGATGCTCAATGACATTGAAGACGATATTACCTCCATCTAGAGTGAGACTCGACGATGTTGAAGGCGATACTACCTCCTGTTTGGGTACGTAAGCAGCCTGCAAAAGGTTCAGTCATAATCTCAATTAGACAGTCCACCAGTTCGACTCTTTAGTTCTTCTAGAGACGGGATACGGTCACTCGTTGATTTAGGTTTCCGTTGGTCAGTAATATCATACTTGGCGACTATTCACAAAACCACCGACTACATTTTGGCAACTCTACTAGGGAGTAAGTCTCCTACATACTGATCACCATTAGAAGAACATCAAGATCGAAGAGCAAGATAACGGTCGTAGAGCAAGCCATAGCACCGTCTCTTCACACTGTTGAAGAGAGACGTGAAAAACACTTACCAGGCAATTTGCATAAGCTGTAAAATACTCTAGGCGCATTGCCTAAGTCTCCTATGTGCGCTATAAGCTATGAGTGATGAGAACCGACGCTACTACTAGCAAGAGATCGAGAGTAAGGGAAGGGCGATTCAAATAAGGAACTGAGCCCTCCACATTTCCATCCTTGACTCGTGGTTGGTTATGTGAGATTCCATGTCGTGACGGGTAGCAGGAGAAACCTTCAGCTCTCGATAGCATGTGAGGTGCCTAAGGCTTTCTCCATGGCGTCTAAGTGCGCTATCAACCAATCTAGCGTCATCCCGACTGTTAAGGGATCATCTAGCTCCTTCTGCATATCATGGAGATCCGTCATGTAAGAGCAGAGAGATGTGTCTCTTGGAGACGTCCAACTAGCGAACATACAGCTGACTAGAAAAATGCTCGAAGACGAGGACTGGAAAAAGATATCTCAATACTAGGATCGCAATAGCAATCAATGATCCTCCGAAGAGTAGAGCTGTAACCAGAGAGGATATAAATCTTCTTTACGAGCATGAAACGAGTATCTACTTCAACAAGAGGAAGGAGTGGATCAGCAAAAGTGTAATAACCTGAACTTTATAGGGATTTATCTGTAATTAATTAAAATATAGGGGTAATTTAAAATTTTAGTAAGTGGTTACATATTTGACTTAAATTGTTTGTGATTGGTGGGTTGCACAATAGGAAACTAGAGTACGTTACACACAATCATAACCCTTTAAGTTATAATGTGTGACTATGATATTTTAGGGACATTAAAATCATAATTTAATAGCTAATAAATATTATAATCTAAAGTAATTGATAAATTAAAACTATAGGTTATAAACAAAGAACATCTTAGCTTAATAGAAATCTGGTTTAATGGATTAAACTAAACTAACCAAACATGAGCTAGCTCTAATAATTAATTAGTTGGACTTAAGTAAAGCCCAGTAGGATTAAAGACCAACTAAAACTTAAGCCCAATTAACTTAATTAAATAACTAATTTTCAGATTAATTAATACCTGTTAATTAATGGCAAGTTATAATACAACTAGGACTTTAGATTAGGGATAGAACTACCTCTAATATTCCTAATATAACTAGAAGACTGAAAACCAATGGTAAGGATTAATTAGACTAAGCTAAAGACTGAGATTAAAAGGTAATGGAACCTAAACTAATTAGGATCAATGTTAGATAAGATTAATCATTAACTCACACTAGAATTAGAACACCTCTCATCTAAAGGCTGTAAATTAACTAATCTAATCTAAGGGCTACGATTAAAAACATAATCCTAAACTAACTTAAACTCTAGAAAAACTAGGGGACAACTCTAAAAACTATATATACATGGTTTTGGTCGTCCAAATCATTAAACTAAAAATCAAGTTGATTATTGGAGCTAAGAAGAGGAAGAAGAACAGTTCAAACTTGAACCGGGAAGAAAAAGAGAAAGATCCAACGCTTTCAGCAAGGTAAGTAACTTCGTTTACTCTTTATTTTGGGTTTGAATTTAGGTGTCTAGGTCATATTCAATGAATATGACATAGCACAACCTTAAATTCGTTGTTTTTATACTTTTACACAAGAACTGAAACTGGAAAACTGTACAGTCCTAATCGACTGAGTCCCGGATCTAGGTATATATTTTATATTTTTCTGAGATTCCCTTGTTCGTTAGGAATCCAACAAAACAAGTTTGAGGTGATTCCGATGAGAATTGACCAAGTTTTCACCAAACTACCGACTGTATGTCAAAACTGGAAAACCCAGAAAACCCCCAACCGGCATGCCGGTTAGCCCGCTGGTAGGACCCCTGTCTGCATTTTATATGTTTAAACCACTGCCTAGGTTGCCGGTGGCCAATCGGTGTGCCGGTTAGGCCGCCGGACAGCCCAAATTTGTCTGATTAATGAGTTTATGCTTTAAATTCAATTTCTGGTTATTCCTAATTAATTTTATGTTGATTATGATGACGTTATAACATGATTAGATGGTTAAATTGGATTGATTGATAATTATATATGTTTTATTTTAATTACACATGATTTCACATGATTTGAATGCCATGTATTGAACCTCCATATTGTTTGATTTATGCGTTTTATGCTATGTGATTAATTCTAAATTAATTATATGTTGATGGTGATGAACTTATGATATGTTTGGTTGATTAAGTTACCTGATTAATAATCTTATTTGTTTTATCATATATTATACTTGGTTGACATGAATTGATTACTAGAAAGCTTATACATGTCACGCCCCAAACCCGTGTCCCAAATCCCTAGGTGGGAATGGCACGAATCTCGAGACGCGACCTTCGGGATTAATCTCTAAACCGCGGATCGATCATCACAACCAAATCATAATGTAATAAATGTTGAGATTATCACATTCACAGAGTAGCGGAAGCAAATAACTAAAGTACTGAAATGCAAATTACAACTTAAAATCTTGGCTTCAGAAGAGCCCTAACATCATGTCTAAAATAAAGTAAATCAACTATCTCAAAATAAAGTCTAACAGAAATCAGAATAAAGAACTAAGCACTATTCTTCTAATCACGAACCACGATTTATCGTCTCAGATGCGACCTGCAACATGAAACGTTGCAGTGAGCTTGGAATGCCCATTTAAGTAGAATCCAACCATCAGGTGAACAACACATATAAATAACCATCCAAAACATCAATAAGAACAATTACAGTTAATATATGATATGATTATGATGCAATGATGTTCAAACAAATGATCTAAAGTATGCTCAAACAAAGAATGCAATATGATGATGATAGAATGCCTCTATGAATGTAACCTGTTAAGTGCCCCTCAATCTTCACACTGTATCATTCAGACCCTGTGGTCTAGGAACATCCGGTCGTCCCATCTTAGATCCGGGAGCTAACCCATGGTTCTAAGTCCACCATATGCTGATCTAGAGTGTACAATA